>VZRO01000866.1:751362-765014 GCA_013397915.1 Daphoenositta chrysoptera
AAAAAAAAGTTGTGCAAAACCTATTTGAGTGTCTGTTGAATAAGTTGCTTTTGGGTAAATTTTTTCAGGGAGGCTGGTGCAAGAGGTATTGCTCACTGTGTAGACAAAGGCCGCCCTTGGAGGTGATCATTCCTGTCTTTAGGTCAGCTGAAATACCGCATTTGTCATAGATATTATGTCCCTGCCAACTCAGTACAGAGCACACAGCAGTTTGGAGCTGTGCTGAAGCAAGAATAATTCTCTGTGTGTTGCATTGGTGGTGCTCTGTATGCTGAGGGTTTAGCTGCAGTGCTTGGCAAGACCATGTACTGTGAAGAAATTACTACTTTGTTTTAAAAAGAAACGTCCTGGGTAAGGATGGCTGCTATATAGAAAGAGCATGAACTTTATTATGCAAGGGAAGGCTTTTCATGAGGTTTTGCTATGTGCAGGTGTGTCAGATTTGTTATTGTAAACACAGCAGGATAGCTACCCAAGTAAGAGCTTAGATCCTCTTGCAAATAGACCTGAGTATTGATACAAACGTTACGGTTTCCAGTTGTTCAAGATAACACTTAAACATTGGAACAAAACTTGCCGGAGCCGCAGGAGGAGTGTGCTACTTCTCCCTCATTTGTTTTATTTATTTTTTCGATATATTCTGTGAGAGTGTTTTCTTAACAGAGGAAAATATTACTTGTCTGATAAGAAGCAATGTTTTATGGTCTGCTGATACATGTTAGCTGCTGAAGTCCATCTAAATCCCGCTTTGTGGAAAGGTGAAAAATGTGCTACAGGAAATAAGAAACAACATCTGAAGGCCGACCTGGCTTTCCTACACAAGTGAGACGGGACTTGGGTCTACATTTTGTGGCCCTGTTGTTTTTCCCATTAGCCATGGTGGCCATGCTGCCTTGGGGCTCTCCTCCCCGCGTGTTTTGTGCCCTGGGGTGCACCTTGCTCTCCTCTGCCGGGAGATGCCCTGCTCAGGAGCAGCGCTGCCTGCCTGTGGCTCCCAGCCCCGCCCGGAGCTGCTCCTGCCCTGGCATTTACATGGGATCTGGGGAACACTGAGCAAGTCATTCCCTCTGCCTCCGCTCCCCCTTTCCACGGACCCACCCTCAAATATGGGACTGTGTTGTGGTGATCCCATGCTGCAAAACACTTAGATCCCTGATGTGAAATGCCTGAGGGGGGCAGCTGGACACTGCTGCTTGCTGTGTGTGCCCTATTACTAGCCGTAGCTTTCAGGCCTCTTGTTTTGATTTGTTTACAGGCCATCAAAGTCTTTCTACAAACTAACTTGTGAGGCAGCTGAAATGTGTCTTCAGGCTAAAATTTGAAGCCAGAGTGCTGCTTAGGTTATTGCTTCCCCTGCTCGAGATATCGAGCTTTACCAGCATCAGTCCTACCAGGTGTGAAAATTCCTGACACACAGGCCATTTGGGGGCTGTGGCGGGAGGAAAAGCCTGCTCCTGTCCTGTAGGCAGTGCACAGTGCTGTACCAATGCTGTGCTAGCTGTGGTGCCGAGCCTCAACAAACTCACCCTGCTGCTTCTCAGGGCTCATTAGCTCAACTGGGTGAGCTGTGGCTGGGAGCTGCCTCCCTCCTGACTTTACAGTGGGAGAAAAGCAAGCCCAGGTTTGCTATCAGACCTTCACCCAGAGCTCCTTGGACCCCCCACCCCCCTGTTAAAAGGCAGGGCTGGAAGGGATTCCCATGGGGAAGGGATGGGAGTGGTGCCACTGGGCTTGGTGCCCAGCCTGAAGGGTGTTTGCAGAGCCGGCAGCGGGGCAGGCGGTGCATCCGCTCTGTCTGCGTTCGAGCACCAGCATCGCCATGGGTGGGAGAGAACGAGTCTTCCCATGAGATGTTTGTCCAGTGTCTGAGCACTGAATGATCCCTCTTCGTTAATCAGCAGGGTGGTGACTGGTTTTGCAATGATTCCTTGTCTCCCATCTCTTCTCCTGCAAACCTCTTGTACAACTCATTCTTAGTCATTTTTTCTTGACCCATCCTTGGTGAGTTCTTGTAGGTGTATGAGCAAACGGGGCTTTAACAGAAAGGTGTCTGTGCACTTCTAAATATCCTACTAAAACCTCTTACGGTATTGGCACTTGCAAAGAAAGTGGTGAGGCCCTAGGAAAATCTTCAGAAGTGTTATCGTTAGTTCTGTAAGGTTTGACAAAGACAAAGCATGTGGACTGATTGCTTTGCAATCAGTTTCTTTAAGGAATTCATAAATTTGACCTTTATTTGGCATTCCCTTTGTGTGCTGACTTCTCTGATGAGTCATTTTTGCCCATTTCCTTTGCCATGCCTCTCAAAAGGGCTGCAGAGGTTGGAGTCTGTCTTTCTGGGCTTGTTTTTCAGCAGACTGATCTGTGCAAGATAAAGATGGGGAGAGCTGGGTTGTGCTGATGCTGCTGGCATTCAGAGGGAGCGCTGCAGCACAGGAAGAGCAGCTACATGGGCAAGACGTGTTCCAGGATGAATTTGCAGGGACACGTGCTGGAAGAAAACAATTTCCATGCTGCATGTCTGGTGTCAAGAGAACAAAAATGCTCTTGATGCTGTTAGTCACCCTGCTGATCTCAATCTGTTTAATGGCGCTATTTTGTTTCAATGCAGTCATATTCTGATGCGTGTTTTTCAGCTTATGTCAGGGAAGCTTCCAAAACACAGAATTCTTGGGGCTTTTCTCTTAAGTGAGACGGCTTGGTAGCATTTTAAGCATTGATAAATCACCTGGCCAAAATTTGTTTCTGTTAGTGATTGGGAATGAATCCCTTGTGAGCTTTTCCTTCTCCACTGCACAGGTCAGAGCTGTTGCCTCTGAAAGTGGAGCTCCTGGGGTGCCCCTTACACCGGACATCGGGGATGGCACTGTGTCCACAGTGTGACCCCAGCGTGACCTGCTCCCTGGAGGAGCATAACTGAGCACACAGGCAGGTGCTGACTGCCAGGGAGTGGTGCAGGATGGCCAGGTATTCCTGCATGCTGGGGGCTCAGGGCAGCTTGCTGCCTTCAGCCTGCCCAGCATGGCTCAGCAAGGGTGTAGCAGTTCACTCAGCTTTTTAAAACGTTTTCTTTCTTTTTTTTTCCCCTTTTTCCACTGGCCATACCAATCTGGTTACACCTTCGAGGGATCATCTGCCCCTAAAGCTTAATTAAGGAGCTCGTCTGACTCGTCACTGACTCACCTGCCACTGTATGAGCTCATGTCTGACTTGTCCTAAGAAGATAGTGAAATATGTCAGGCTTCTCTGAAATATAGCAGTTTTTTGTTTTATTGCACCCCTGAGATTGCAGTTGGCTCCTGTAGAGGTGAGCAGAAAAGATAACTGCCCCAACTTGGTTACTTTTATCTAAACTTTGTTGCTCGCATCTTGGTGCCTTGAAAAACCAGATGGGGTTTTGCTTGCACAGCTGTAGGTACGTTAGAGTTAATAAAAAAAATATTAAAAATTAAATAACCTTTGAGTTTTGGCTTCAGGCAAAAATGTGAAATGATGTGTTTTGGAGATGAATGCTCTTGCAGGAGGCAAGATGTAGCTTGCAGGAGAACATCTGCAACCAATCCATTCTGTATGAGATGGGGCCAAGACTTGTTTGTATCTCAGTACCTGTTCAAACATGTTACAGCATAGCAAAAAGAGGTTTTGAATGCATTGAGGAAGGGTGGGTAAGAAGGAAAAGAGACATCAAGCTGAATGTTTGCTTAATAGCTTTGATTTCTTCATTAAACTTTTAAGCACTTTAATAATCTGATTAGCTGCTTTCAGAGCACTGTAGAATTTTTTCTTTTTTTTTTTTTTCTTTCTTTCTTAAAAGAGAAAGAACTCTACTCATCTTGATGCTGTGAGATGAGCTTACTTTGTGACCTGGAGCAAATCTACTGTTTGCTACTTTTCTGTACTCACCCCGAGGACTGTCGGTGGAAGGATGTTCTGTAATACATTGATCAAAGACAGTGCAGAGATTCAGTTACCAGGCTGGCTGCCTGGACCCCGGAACGCAGCTTCCCAATCCAGAGCTCCTTGCCAGCTACTCCCATCCTCTTTGCCCTGTAGGAGCTGAATGTAACATGAACATCTTGCAACTGCAGCTTGCAGAGCTCATTTGCCTGCCTTTAATTGTGCACTTGGAATGCCTCTTCCTGAAGGCCCGTGGCAGTGGAGAACAGTTACATGACTCAGGAGTGGCTGGAGTGGTGAGGTCGGCAATAGACCAGCAACAGTTCTCATGCTGAGGTTCTCCTATCATTGTGCTGATGGTTCTCATCATCGTATTGAGCTCTGCATTGTTCTGGGTTTTTTTTTTTTGTTTGTAAGACAACCCCAGAGATATATATGCAGCTGTATTTCTGGTTTGCGTGTGTAACTAATGTGGGTGTTGAAGGTGCAGACTGTGACTGGGTTTGTTGTCAGTGGAGTGTAGCAACTGTTACTCAGATCCTTTTGCTTGTCTAATGGGCTGAATTCCTTCCCGAGGAGATGAGGGGAACTGATTTGAGCTGGTGGACAGCGTGAGCACAGTGTCTCTAAAATCCTTTTAGAGGAAAGGGGCATGCATTCCAAGTGCTCTGTTCTAAGTAGAGATGGGCTTGTAATACTACCTGGGTAGTATTCTGTTAGTGCTTCAAACCAGCAGACTGTTGAGGTTTTTTCTCCCCTTTTCTCAAACCAAATCCTGCTCTGACTTTGCCAAAGGTGCTTGTGTAAGCAGGGCAGCCCTGGTCATGTGCTGATCTTTGTCAAGACCTCAACACAGAAGCAAATTAAAGAACTGCAAGATGCACAAATGCCTGTCCTCTGCCTTTGATGTCGACAGGGCTCTTCCACTGTGCATTTGCTCTTCAGAGGCAGATAATTCTTACTCCCATGGCTTCATGCCTTTGTCAAATCCCTGATGACTCTTGGTGCTGCTGTTCCCATGTGTTCCCCAGCCAGCCACCAGGAAGGCCTCCTACAGCTTGTCCACACTTGGCAGATAAACACACGTGGGGAGCAGGGCCTAGGGCTCCGTGCAGCGTTGTGTGGCCTTGCAGGCTGTGCCTGGAGAGAGATGTGCTGTGTCTGTGTGGTGCTGCAGCAGTGGCAGGGTCATTGGCTCTGGCACTCTGCAGCTGGGATGTGGTGCTTTGGGGGCTGTGCCTGAACATCTTTTTCTGCGTGTCACACACGGGGTCAGCATGTGGCCAGCCAGCAATCCCTGTCGGTGCACCATGACCATGCCTCGAGCAGGAGCACTGTTTGCTTTTGCCTTGCCCTGCAAGACTCATCCTGACCTGGAGAGACAGGGTTGTGTTCAGGTGAAGATTATACTTCACTGTGCTTAGGGCTTCAGATGGGCAGAATTCAGGTGGCCCTCTTGTCCTGCCTTGAGTTTGCTCTTGCTGGGACTGCATGAAGAGCCTGATGTGTCTTTCATGCTGCCCAAATGGGTCTCTGTCCTGATGCTCTGGTGGCTCATGCAGTTTTCCATTCTTTCCTTCAGACCTGGATTGCTGTGACACTTTTGAGAAATAGCAGGGCTCATCTCTTTTGGAGAGAGTTTCTAAAGTGACTGATTGTCTGGGGTTCTGTTTGCTTGCTTAGGAGGTCCCATCCCAAAATCACTGAGAAAGACGGCCAAAGCCACTAATGACACTCTCTTAGCCAAGCACTGGCTTAACACTCCAGTTTTATCCCTGTCCTGTGCAAACATTGCCTTGTTCCCAGAAACCTCTGTTGGCTCTTCCTCTGAATTGGGTGATGTAATTATGCTCCCCAGCCCACTACTGCAATGGGTCCCTCTTGCTTCTGCAAGGACTTTTCAAGGAGCTTGTTCCTTGGAGAAGCACACATCAGCCTCTGTGGGAATGGGGTGTTGGGGGTATGTGTTTTGTTTTGTATTTTTCCCCTTGGCTACCCGAGCAGCTAAAACCCGTAACCTACAGGAGTTGGAAGCTTCATGCAGAAAATTAGCTTAGGTTGGTGGAGGAGCTGAGATCACATTTTTCTTGGCTAATTAAAGGATTAAAGGTGCAGAGAGTTAGAGTGAACTGTCAGTGTGCTACAGAAGAGAGCCTTTGATGGTTGAATCCAACTTGAGATTAAACAAATTGCATTTAAATAAGAAATACATGGCAACAGTTACAGTCTAGCTGGGCCTCTATCCTTTGCTGTCCTTCAGGGTCAGGTAGCTGGTGTGCTGTGGCCAGGGCTTCTCCTCCCTCACCAGCTTCCTTCTTCTCAAGTGTCTCCCTCTGGAGTGTTTCAATCTGTTGCCTCCACACTTTGTAAAATTGGATTTTTTGTTCTTCTAAACCAGTGCTTTGTGCAAAGGAGCCTTGCACAATAATGAACTTCTGTCCGTCACAGCAGTAGCATGCTCACATCCTTGTGGTGTGTTTTGTAGAATCTCTGATCCTATTTAGGGTCTTTCTGCATCCTGGTTCTTTGCTGTCTGCAGCTGGAGACCTAAATATTTGCTCCCCTGTGAACTCTTTTCTGTTCTGTTGAGAAGCTGGTGGATGGAAATAGTCAATTGTATAATGGTGTCTTCCTCTACATAGTGGCTGATAAAATTCTAGAGAGGGAGTGAACTTCTGCAGGGTCCAAATCCTTGACTTCTTTGATATCAGCTGATTGTCTTCAATGGGCTACTCTCGCAGATGTCTTGCTAGTGTTAGTCCCAGCCCTTCTCCTGACTTTTCATTTGGATAGCATTACATTCAGAGCTGCTAAGTGGATGCTTTTAAGTGTTACCCTTGATAGCACTTACAGTGGTGCAGGCTTATGAGATTCATGGTAGCTCTATCAGAACAAAGATTGCTTTCTGCTAGGGCAGGAATTCATCTGCACAGCATTGTGCAGGGCAGCTGCCTGTTCTGCCCGTGGAGACTTTGCACCTTTCTCTGATGCACCACATATGAGCTGTAAGGAAAATGGGAGTGCCAGACAGTGTGAGCAAATAAGTTCTGATGTTGCAACTCTGTCTTGTTTTGTTCTATTTTGTTTTATTCCTTTTTAGTGAGGAAGGGGCTTGCCTTTAGTTACCCGCCACCTATATAAGATCATGAGAGGGTTTCGTTTCCTTTTTTGTTGTTGTTGTGAAGATAGAAAAAGTCATAAAATTGAAACTGTTAAAAAATCTGCTGGGATTCCATAATCACTCAAAAACATGGCATTACTTACTAATTGGGTGTGGTTAGTTGGGAAATCTGACTGTAAAATTATGTTTCCCAGGGAACTATTCCCGTTCTCATTGTTATCCAGTAACAAAGACTGCTTTTTGGTTGGGAAAGCAGTCTTGCTTTGAATGGGCTAGGTCTTCTCACAAAGCATCTGTTGCTTGGGGTCTTCAGAGCCTGCAGTTTGCAAATGAAGCAGTGCAGAGTAGTGAGGTCTGCAGGGACAAAAGGCTGTTTGGTGTTTTCCTTGGAAAGCCATCTTCAGGTTGCGGTTGCAAGGATTTGCATCTAAATCCACATTCATTCCTGTTATGTTTCCAGTTAGATCATGCAGATGACATTATTATCTTTGCCACCAGTTGCAATAAATAAATTGCTAGGTATTGAGAGACTTGATGTAATCTATTTATAATAATTTATAGATCTTTTACTATGTTATGGAGTATTTGGGCAGTCATTCCTTTTGAGTTTACCTAGCAGGCGTTTGTAGATCTGCCTGTGAAGTGCATCCAGGCCCATGCAAGTTTGCTTTATACACTTGTGCTTTCTTGCTGAAATTTCAAAGCAGCCTAAAAATCAGAGTTCTTGACTACACTGTGTTCAAGCCTTCCATTTCTTCTGTGGCATGTTATGCACAATTCCCTTTGGCTTGCATGTCCACTGGGATGTGGTTTTGCAGTCCCCTCTTAGGGGACAGGAGATGCAGAACCAAAGATTTGTTATTTCTCTGAGGGGTAGGAAGGACTGCTGCTAATATTTTCTGAACTCATTGCAAGCCTTCCTTCCTTCCTAAATGTTGCTCTGTGGAACAGCTTTCTTCCCTTTGCTGCAGTTGTACAGCTTCAGGGAGTATGAGAAAAAACGGAGGAGTACCCCAAAAGGGCTTTTTGATCTTCCTAGCAGAGAAGATGCCACAGCATTGACCTCACTGGCTGGCTGGGGGCGAGGTGCTGTGTTTTTGAGCAGGGAATGTCCTGATGGCTGCAGAGTGGCTGTACTGTGTTCCTCAGCATGGAACTCGATTAATTGTTTCCCACGGTACGTAGGAAAATCAAGGTCTCAGTTCAGTAAGGCACTTGAGAGAGTGCATAACCTCTAGCACGTGAATATTCCCAGTGAAATCTCTTGGGTTCTGTTGGAGTCAGCAAGGCTGCTCCCAACCTTAAAGGTAGGCATCTGCTTAAACACCTTGCTGAATCATGTCTTGACTTTGAAAGAAGGCTCAGGAGAAACCACATGAGTTGACTCAAGGACTGTGCTTAGCTAGGTCATTGAGGATGGAAGGAGAGGGCTGAGGAGGAGGAGGAGGATCTGGGTAAAATACAGATCCCAGAACCCTGCAAATGCTGGTAATAGTTGGTGACTGTGTTCTTGTCTGACTTTCTCGCCATTCATCCCCAAAGCTTAATTGTATGAATAAAAGGTTTAAAGGTTTGACTTAGTCACCATTCATCCTAAGTATTCTGGAGCTGCTGTCATGCTTTATTGATCTAACTTAGCTCTGAGTTACTGCATCTTTATGTTCTCAGTAAAACTATTACTTGCTCAGTTAGGTGTAATTTTTGTCTTTCCTAATCCTTACGTTTTCACTGTGACTCAGAACTAGAGTGTGGCCTCATTGGGTCAGTAGTTCCAGAAAACAGAGGGATGTTTGCAGACATGGTTTGGTTCAGTCTGGCTTCTCTGTCATCTAGCAGGAGGAGAGAGCCCTTTTCTGGTGGTCTTCATACAGAGGAAGAACATTTGTCCCTGCTTGGTGTCTGTATGTGAGTTTGTTGTCTCGCTCACCTTCCTGGCCAGAAAAGCTTTGCTGGCTTTTCACTTTAATTATCAATTAAATGCTCAGCAAGCAGGAGAACAATATTTGCATAGATGTAATTCTGGAAATTGAGCGTAATGTGATCAGGAAATGAGACAGGCCCTGGCTGTTATCATGGAAGAGACTTGCTGGTACTTGCACTTTGTTTCAAATGTAGTAAGATCTGACTCAGGATAGTTTCCTGGATGTTAACAGAGAAGACTCAATACCATTTTGGCAAGGGTTTGGCACTATCCTTTCCGCACAGGAACAAAAGAGATTTCTGGCAAATTCATAAATCTGTTCTGAAAGGGCTTCTACCAGTACATTGAAGATTTAGAGGGAAGTGGTCTCCCTTGGAGCAGAAAAGCAGGGGCGTGTGTGTGTGTTTTCAGGACTTTCTTTTTCTGAGATAGAAGCCAAGGAACAGGGCGCTTGCGTGCTCTGCCAGTGAAATCTGCCTGGGAAGACATGATGCTACTTGCAAGGTATGCACAAGACAAGACCAGAGGCGCCGCAGTGCTTGATTACTGTCAAGGACTCCGTTGGAACTTGCCTTTGCTCTTTGGCCTGCAGCGTTTATGTAGAAATTGGGGACGCTGCTGCTTGCTTCCAAAGCTTTGCCTTGATGGGTCCTGCCCACATCTAGGCAGGGAGGAAGGAGCGGGGGGGCTCAGAGGCTATGAAGTAAACAGGAAAATTACTCACCTTAATGATGCATTTCACTGGCACTGCCACTTGGAGAGCCTGTCAGATTTAATACTTTCTGTCGTTCCTTCCATCGCCTCCCATAGGTGTGATTAATAGTCTATTAGAAGGATGAAGTGGAGAGGTATCTGCACCTTCCCTCAGGTAGAATAAATGGGAGGGGAGGCAGTGAGTAGGAGAAAGGGGATCACCTTTTTCCATCTGAGCCATTCAGTCTTTGTTGAGAGTGCATATCCAGAGGAGCCATCATTGACTGACTTGATTGGTGGCCCCTTGTTTTATTCCAGTTCACAGCTGAGCCCCTTGGCCTCCCAGTTAGCTACCAGCCCTGCTCCATGGAGTGCACTGGCCAGTTCCCCACTTCAGAAACAGTCAGGGAGCAGCCCTGCACTTGGTCACAGCACAACAGCAGTAGCACTGTAGGAAGGCAAGGAAAAAATACAAATTATTTGCATGTGAAGTTCTTCAGGGATTATTTGGCCTTTTTGTAGAATCCATTGAATCTGAACCCTAAGTCAAGAAAAAATGAGCAGGATAGAAAATGCATCTTGGCAAAGGTGTTTAGTATGAGAGGTCACAAGACATTAAACGTGGTTTTAGCTTTTAATTGCTTGAACTTTCTTTCCTGTATCAGAATGAACGTGCAAAGACTGGTTTGCATCTCCTGTAAGCCTGTCCATGCCCCAGCTAGGAAGATGGGCCAGTATTTCATGTAAATACTCTTACCCTTGCAAAGTGCTGACCCTGTGGTATTTTACAAGTAGGCCAGTCCTTTGGCATGAGCCAGAATTTGGGTGGAAATCTGTCACCATCTAGCAGTGTCCTGCTTTCCAGGGTGTTGAATGGCTGGTGCAGTCTGTGGCAGAGTGCCTGACAGTTCTGGGACTGACTCTGCTCCTAATGTGCAGGATTAGGATGTTGCTGATTGAAAGACTACATTGCCAGACCAACTTTGTTGTGTTGTTTGTTTGGGTTTTTTTTAATGTGTTCTCTCGTCCAGCTTGGCTTCCCTTTCTTGTAACGGATCCTGTACTAGTGACTCATTCACTTTCTTCTGAGTTATTAATGAAATCCCCTTATTTACAGATGAAGGAACTAAAAGGAGTTTTGTACTTAGGTCTTACATTGAGCATTTCCTTTTACTCTGCTTCTTCCCCTTGACCTTTAGCTGGTGTGGAACTACCTGAACCTGCAATTTGGTTGTATCCCAAATTGCAGAGGACCCAAAGCCTGTATCTACTCTCTGTGGGGCTGCTAGATTTGACCTGCGTGTCTGGGACTTTACTGCTGATTCACGTTTTTGAAACCAGGTTAAAATTGGTGGGAGCAGACGTATTTTGGAGAGCTTTGGGATTTTTGCTTTGCCATTTACTTTGTCTTAATTTAACAGTCTTTATGTACTGCTGTGCTTCTTCCCTCATGCTTGAGTTCATCACCCTTTCACTTTCAGCAGGGGACAAAAGTGATGGGGAGATGCACTAAAAATTGGTGTCTGGTTATTCCAGACAATGTTTCCACTAGCTGATTAGAGATTTTGGAGTTTGGCTGGTAGGATGGAGCCTGCTGCAACATGCAAACTTGAAACAAGTGAGATCTGGGACGCTAATAGGAAACACAGCAGCTTTCCTCTTTGGCTGAGCCTGAGACAGATGACTGTAAGAAAGTTTAATCCCCCACACCAAGCTGGGAGGAGATTTGAAATGGCCAACCTGGACTTCACTTTAAGCAGTCCATGAGCAGAACAGGTTCTGGTGCTCAGTATCAGAGGCCAAGGCATGTGAGTCAGGAGCAGCATGGGGCAGTGGGTTTGCTGTTCAGACCCTGAATATGTTCTTTTCAGTTCATTTCTGGAATCCTTCATAACAGGAATCTGATTTCCTTTAAAATACAGGCTTAATCAGATCTTTAAGTTCAGGTTTGACTTCACAAATTCCCTTACAGAGAGGCACACTGACTTGAGCAGGCGGTGGTTAACAGTGCTGCCAAAAGTTAAGCATATGCTGAAGATTTTCTTGCTAAATCAAGTCCTGGAGGCTTTTGCCTGCAGCATTGGAGTCTACGTTCTGGTGTAATGAGTAGAATTGCCTGGAAGGACTATTGCTGGTTATGTCACTGTTGCAGTGTTTAGGTGCTCTGATGCTTGAGGTCATACAATCAATTTAATTTCCTGCCGGCAAGTATGTGTTAATCTGTGTACTGTCCACTCACTTGCATTACCTGCAAACAGATGTGTGTATTTTGTAGGGATGCAAATATTTGTAACTCCAGTGTAGTGCTTTGTTAGGGGTGGGTTACCCTCTTGCTAGGAGGATGTGAAGTAGCCACGTGTCTTTGAGAGTAGCGGGGCTGTGGAAGGAGGGAGGAAATGCAATGGAGTTACTCACAAAGCTGCTTTGGCAGTCACTGTAATGATTAAAAATTTTGCTGTTGAATTTTGTTGGCTTATTAATTAATGCTTAATAATTGAAGTGGTTGTTTTCCAAATCCAGTTTTAAGTAATGATTTAGACTAACTTTGATAACCCCTTAGTATTCTGCTGGAATTTAACACATGGTAGCCTTTAGGTGAGTTTGGGTAGAATGAGGGTGAACTTCCTACAGTGTGTGTTTCCTAATGTTGTATTTTTTGTGGTAGGCAAACAAGTTGCTTATTGGTTGTGCATTCATAGTAGGGAAGTCACTGGGACACGTAGGTATCAGGGGAAGATGTTCAGAATCAGATCAGCTTTGCCTTTCAGCAGATTTGCTCTCATTTCATACTTTTACCTCAGAAAATTTCTGATGCAAAGCAATCTATCAGAAATGTAAATTACTAGACATTGTTAGCATGTGAAACTGGTTTGCTGCTGCTAAAGTTCCAGTTTAGAAACTGGCAGAGAAACTGGACACAATACATAAGCAGTGTGTGTGCTGGCTGCACAAGCTAAGACCATTTGACTGCAGGAGTCTTATGATTTTGGTTTTTAAATAGATTAATTTCAAAATGATTTCGATAATAGACCAGCAAAGGAAGAGAGCTTAACTCACAAAACCAAATAGTAGAGCCTTCCTTTACACCTATCACTTTGCATCAAAAAATGTGTAAAGCTTGCCTCCAGAGTTTTCCATTGGAGGTTTTTTTCTCTTGAAACAGGATACTTTTCAGTTGTTTCTTTTTTGTTATTGTTGTTTGTTTTTAAAATGGTTTTCAAGCTGAACCTCAAGAGGACTTCATTTGTTGATGAAGTAAGTCTGCAGATACGAAACTGAAATGTAAAAGCCCTCGTATGTAAAGTTTTCACATTTACACCAGTTTCACAGTGCAAAAGCAGTATGGGAAATTATCGGTGTTATTTCTGTTATTATCGTGGCTTTACTGACAGTGTTGGGTAGAGATGATACATCCTGATCGAGGCAGTTTTGAATTGAAACCCCGTGGGAGCCTCAACCGAGATGCTGAATATTGCCACACGAAGAAATTACCTCATTATCCTAAAGATGCGAGAATCTGGCAGATGCTCTCAATTCGGTATTTTGGGGCGTTTCAGGGGGTCTCCTACACCACGGCCGCGTGTTCATGTCCCTTCTCATCCCGCCCCGTGAGTCGGGGTGCGTGTGCAGGTGGCGGAGGGGGACGGGGCGAGAGTGCTGCTCGCAGGGACCGGCAGGAGCTGCTGCGGGAGGGGACCGCGGGGCTGTCAGCCTGCCGAGGCCAGGGGATGGCTGGGCTGTGCCTCTGCCAGCGGGAACAGCTTCTTTCCTGCCCCTTTTCCCCTGCGATGGCACAGCGCCGGAGCGCAGCGGGCAGCGGCCCCTGAATCCCTGTCCGCGGGCTACGTTTCTCCGCTCTCCTCCCCGCCACCCCTCCCCTTCCCCGTTTACCTAAGCAGGTCAACACACACACACACGCAGCCATGTATTTATTTTTTTCGGCAGGGTTTCCAAGGCGCAGCAGCTGCCGGCGCTGGGAGCGCCGCCTGCCCCGGGGCAGCCCCGCCGCGCTGCTCCGTG
>VZRO01000866.1:765046-791361 GCA_013397915.1 Daphoenositta chrysoptera
GGATTTTAATAGCTCGTCAGCACCGTTCGTGAGCGCCCGGCGAGGCGGCGGGGACGGGGAGGGGGCAGAGGAGCCGCAGGGGAAGATGAAGTTTAAGTCTCTGCAAAGGCGGACGCCCTTGGGTGATTCACTGCCCTTCCTCAAGAGGGAAGAGAGTGTGACATGGTTTTTCCTTTGCCCCGGGGTGGAGAAATTTGGTAAATGCCTGCAAAGCACTGGTGGGGCTGCATCAGCATCCCCGCATGCTCCCGGGCATCGCAGGACGGCTTCCCTCGCAGCTGGGGGATGCTCACGGGCTGTCTCGCTGCTGCCCTGGGCTGTGAGGCCGGGCCTTGTTGCCACACGTGGTGGATCTGTATCCCTGGACCTGCCGGCCGTGCCCATGGTTTGAGTGCTGGCTGTGCCCACTGGCAGCAAGCTGTCCACTTTTCTCTGGAGCCTAGTGAGGGAGAGGACTTCGAACTGAAGCTGCAGCAAGTCAGCTCGCAAGAAGTGGGGTTAAGGTTGTGCTGAGCTGAAGGTTAAATCTGAGAGGAGATGTCCACATGTGCAGCAGCTGGTACAGCTCCTCTTCACTGAGTGTCCTCTGGGTACACACTGGTTCCTAAGAGTGTGTGTGCATGTGCACATGTGTGTTCCTGCTGTGCCCCCACATGCTCCCAGCAGTTTTTTGTAAATGGAAAGTTAAATCATGGTCTAGCATAGCAAAAATGTTTAAGGTGCTTGGTTAAATTTCAATTCTGATTCTTAGTTGGTAGCTTCCTTTCTTCCCACTGCCTTTCTTTCTCCTAAACAATTAAAACATACTCAAATTATTTTTTATTTCTTTGTGACTCTCCTTGTTTTCACCTGTGAATACTCTGTTGCAGGTAACTATTGCATTCCCACTCTTCTAACCTGTTCTTTTTTTTCCCCTTCTTCAGGAGTTAGCTTGATAGGGGAGAAAGCATAGCAGACTGACAGCTTTGAAAACATCAAGTAAAATGAATCTAGTTAACTGGGTTGAACTAAAACATGACTACTTGAAAGAAGTCTGCAAAAGATTTGAAAGACCTGTTGATCTGAGCAGGAGGGGCTCAGGGAGCTGTAATGCCTTAAGCCAACTTCTGGGATCACCTTCAAGCTGCCATCCGTCAGCATTTGTAGAGCTGACTGAACCCCACTCCTTTAAAGATTTAGGAGCCATAATCCCTCTGCTAGATCAGATGGTAAAACAGATATTAGAGGTAGATTTCAAAAGTAGTGTTTGGGGGATTTCACTGCTTCAGAGTTTTGCAGAGGAATTGAATGTTCAGTGCAAAGCCATTGTGGCTCATATTGCACTGAGCACTTACTTCCAGGAGACTTCAGTCCTTTCAGCAAAATTCTCCATTTGAGAGTCGAAAAGTGTTTTGTTTTTGCCTTCCAACCCTTTGTTGACACACCTTCCGTAGAAGGGGCTTACTGAGAAATCAGACAGGTGTTGCCTGGTGGTAGCTGGCGTGTGTACTGTGATACTGAATTACCAGCCAGGGTGCCAAGAGTGGGTAATACAGTATGTCTGCACAGGCAGGTGGGAAGAGCAGAGCTGCAGGCACTGGAATGTTTTCGTTTTTCCTCTTAAAACGTATTATTAAGCAAAATGCTAAATTCATGACAGGCAGCAGTCGAACTCCAAAGAAAAGTCTGAGCCAAAGCTCTTTCCTCTGCCTCTTGAGCAGATAACACGTTTCCAAGCTCAGCTCTTTTGTTTTGAATGGCTTTCAGGTCTGTACTCTGGTGGAAGTGGTGTTTGCACTCCTCAGGCTGTTGGCACAACCTTTGTTCCTACTGCTAGATAATGGCTACTGTCATCTTGTTAACTGATAGACTTGTTTGTTTGGTCAAGCTCATTTTTTATATTTGCACTCCTAATTAATTTAGTTTTCCTGCTCGAGTGTATTGATTAATGGTCATGCTTTGGATTTCTGGGAATTGCTCGTGGTCTTACCCCTCAGAGAGCGAGTGTCAGTTCACAGCAAAATGGTGGGCAGGGGGACTGTCACCTCCTGCAGGGTGGGGTGCTTTGGGACCACTGAGGAGCAGCACCTGTGCCAAGAGGGTGATCCTTGCTTGCAGGCACTATCTGAATGCACAGACAGCTCCTGCCTTGGTTTTCTTTCTGAAGCGCCTTTGCTTTGAAATCTATATACAATATCCTGTCTTGCTTTGTGGATGTAGCGATTAGCACTGATCCAGGACGAAGTCACCATGACCTAGTTGTTGGCAACTATTTATGCCAATAAATGGCCGTGCATCAGGTTACCCCTGGTTGCAGCAAAGTTGGCGGGGTGGGAAACTCGAGCCCCTGTCTGTCTGACAGCAGGTACCCTGTGGACAGATTTACACCGGTGTTAAATGACCCTCCCTTCCGTGATTACAGGCTCGCAGGCGGCTGTGCCCGGGGTGGATGTGAAATCATGGCTCTATGCCATGTCCCCAAGCCCTGCACAGTGCCTGTGAGGCTTGAGCTCCTCTTGCAATCAGGTGACAAAAAGGCAGCTCAGCCTTCCTGCTGCCTCTTTTGCCTCTGCTGGGCACTGCTGCTTAATCTTCCCATGTCCTGACCGTGTCCCAAAGCAGAGGTGGGCTCCTGGTTACCCTCCTTTTCTGACATGCCAAGTTCAAGTTGTTGGCTGGAACCTGCAGGTCTTGAGTCTGCCCTGTGTTTCTTTGTTGGATAAGCTTTTTCTTTATAACCCATTTGCTCTTGGCTGTTTGCTTTCTGTGAATTGAAGCTGCCAAGGGTCCAGTGCCTTCTTTGCTGGCTGAAGCCAAAGGAATTCAATAGTTGGGGTGGCAAACGGTGGATGAGGTGCAGGTCTCTTCCTCTGTTGGCAGAGGGGCTGTGCTGTTTGATCAGGAGCCTCGGTATTTGTGCTTGTGTTGCGTGCCTCTCAGTCCTTCTGAAAGCAGTGGTTTTTATTTTCCCCCGTTCTTGTAACCCCAGCTTTCTGTCTTTGAAGATATTATACGTAAAATTACAGTCAGCACCACGAGTCCTGATCAGTGACCGAGGGGTGTGTATCTCCTTCCATGTGTTCAATTCTCCGGATGCCTGCAGACTCTGGACACGTTGGCTCCTGGCATGTGCTGTGCCCTCTGTGCACCACTGCTCTTCCATACTTATGCTTGCATTTCAGCCCATCACCTTTGGGTGCCCAATTTCTTTATGCTTCAGTGATGTTAAGGCATCCAAGCGATTAGTTGGCTTTTTGAGATTTTTGAGGCTTTCTGTCCTCGAAACCTTCACAATGCCATGAGCAAACTGGTGTGTTGAAGGAAACAATGCTTTACAGGTTTTCTTCCTTTCTAAATATAAGTGATTCTTTTTCTACCTCTCAAGATGAAGAGACATCATGGTGAGCTCACGCTTACCTTCAGTAAGGAATTGCTTTTTAATTAAAAAACAATAAGGAATTTCAGGTTTAAAAGATGTACGATATAAATCACCATCTAGATCTGTTTCGCAACTTTTTTTTTTGTAATTGTTTGGCATGTTCCCCATTTCCGCGGGCTGGGTAAATCCTTTGTGGGTTTAATCTCTAGCCTGCAGGCACATAAAATACATTGCACAATTTGGCCTTTGCATTTTAAAGAAATCTTTTTCCTAGCTTAAATACCTGTAGCATCTTCTCTGCCACATGGCAGGATGGTGTTGAGTGAGGAGGGAAGGGACTGGCTTGGCTTATGTTTAATCCCTCTCTCCTACCCCGTGTCTCTCGCAAGTTTAGTTTTTCCTATGTTAGCAGTGTGTACACTTTGAAATGCAAATAATCCCTGAATATCACTAGCTAATCCTTTTGCTGCTGCATCATCTGCCACCCACCCATGCATGCACTGGCTCTCCCTGTCTCAGTGGGGTCCATGGCCACAGGGTGCTCTCGACCAGTATGGACCTGTCACTGCTCTGTTTGAGCAGCTGGGAATGGAGCTGTATTGGCCCATGGCAGCTAGAGACCTTTTTTTGTGAGGAAACAATCAGCCTGGGGCTTTCACTTTTCTTTGTCTGCAAGAACTGAGGACATGGAGATGGGGAAATGCCAGCAATTCCTGTGGGTTCCGTTGTTAGAGTTACAGGGAGAACTCTGCACTCATGAATGTCTGAATACCAGGAGAAAACTGAATGCCTCTGGAGTGGGGTACTGAAAAACCTGCTGTATTTTGGAACAGACTTCTACAGCAGGGGAGACTGGAGAGCCTCCTTCATGGGAGACAGCCAGGAAAATGGGCTTAGGTTGTGCAGTACTGAATCACTTGGGATTTTCCTTGCCATCCTCCCTGCTAAGCAGATACCTTTATTTCAGTGAGGGGTTTTGAAAAGAAACCACCAATTTTAGCCCTGATGTTTTGTTAAGTAAAGGTTTCCAGATGTGAACACACTCCAGGGAAATGCTGCATCAGTTTACTGTTTTAGTGGGGAACATCTTAAGAGAAATCTAATAGGCTCCAAATAAGCACAGTGAAGAAGAGTATCTTGTTCTGTTCCAGGTGTTCATTGCATGGTCACAGCCTCCCTTTTGGAGCCAGCTGCTGGGTTATGCTCTAGGTCTTACCATGGACCTGGTCTTTGGACTGTTCAACTCTTCTGGCCTTTGAAAAAAAATACTAATTTTTTAAACCTCATTTTTGGATGTAATACTTTGAGTTTAGAAGTGAGGAGATTACTACAGAGATGCTGGGTAGATGTAGGAGATGGTTTTAAAGATGACTGAAATGTCAGATTTGGTACAACTCTTGAATTGATCAGGGTGTGTTTTCAAGTACTGTTCAGTTCCAAGGTTCGTATTTTTATTTAATCCCTCTGCAAGAGTAAGAGGGTTTCTTAGAAAACAGGATGAAACACTTTGTGGTTTTGAGTGCTTCCAGGATTACAGGATGCTGTGAAAAGAATAGCATCTGTTTTGTTAGGTGAGTAATGGGTGTCCCTTGCAAGAGGGAGTGTGTGCCCAAGAGAAATAAAGGCTTTAATTGTTTGAGTAAATTTAAGTGCTCTTTATCTGAAGATTTTTGCCTTTGGGAAAGCTAGGATGTAGATTTGTGCTCTGCTATTTTACAGCAGGTAAAGGTCTAGGGGTTTTGTCATTTTTCTGGAAGTGTGGCTGTTGTGCAAACAAACGCAGTGCACATGCAGTGGCTGGTGCTTTCAGTTTTGTGTGCAAAGCCATCTCCACGTTCCTGGTGTGCCTTCATCCCTAGCTGAACCTCTGACTCTCTGGGTCTGTTCCCCATGCAGTATTCCACCGAACTGAAAAAGCTGTACTGCCAGATCGCCAAGACGTGTCCCATCCAGATCAAAGTGATGACCCCACCACCCCAGGGAGCTGTCATCAGGGCTATGCCAGTCTACAAGAAAGCTGAACACGTCACTGAAGTGGTCAAACGCTGCCCGAACCACGAGCTGAGCCGGGAGTTCAACGAGGGTAAGGAGGGCAGTGCTGTGCTGGCAGTCCCTCTCCAGAGCTGCTTGGCTGAGGAGTGGCCACTGAGGGATGTGACAGCAGCTTCAGAGCAAACCCTCTGGAAGCAGAGCTCCCTGCGACACCCGTGCTTGGCAGGAAGCATCATGCAATGCTTTAGCTGTCCCTGTGCAAGCACGTCCTTGGGAGGAAAGTTCTGAAATAAACCTCACGCCTGCCCAGGTTGGATGGATGTCTGTCCCCATGGCAGGCAGTGCCCCTCTGGCAGCCTTTCTCTGCTCTGCTTTTGCTCCTGCAATGAGAAGCAGCTGTTCTCGTGCTCAGGAATGAGCTTCCATGTCGCTGGGACAGGGATCTAGTAACAGGATGCAATATCATCTCCAGACCTTAATCCAGCCTCAAAGACAGAGGGGCTGTTTATCTCTGGCAGGGTAATGCTAAGTGCCAGCATCAACTGTAGGCAACGTTCTTCTACATTTAACACTCTCGGTTCAGTATTAATGTTTTAATCTTTTACTTGCTTCTCCTCATGTTAGTGAAGTAGCAGCTGTTTTTAAAATGAGTGTCCTTTGGTTTTCTGCAAGCTCATGGGCTGGGTTCCATTTTGCCTTGGCCACTTAAGTTCACATAAGTTCAGATGAGCATCTGTTTTATTCTACGTAGATTATTTATCTCCTACTGTAAAAAAACCCGATTGGTGTCAGTTAGCAGGATGTCTTAGGAGCCTGGATCCCATTGCTGGTTACACTGCAGCCAGCTAGACAAGCCCCAAAAATAAGCAAGGACTTGGGACTGTAAAATCAGAGTGGAGTGAGACAGTTCTTCAAAACAGTTTTTTATATTAAAAAGTGCTTTTCTGACAGAACTGGATTTATTGAGGGTTGATACCATTCAATAATGGAGTTTTAAGAAAGAAAAAAAAACCCTATTATGTCTTATTCTGAAATAATTATTTCTCTGGAAATAAGGCTGTATTTTGAGTGAGAAATGAATAGTTAATAGACAAAAAAAATTTTTGGTATGAACCCATAGCAGGCTTCTTTCCTCAGAATTTAGATGTATGTTATAGAAACACTGAAGAAAATTTGCAGAAAGGAAGTTTTTAATTATTAGAAAGTGGCCTAGCAACCAAGAAGATCATGTTCCCTTCTGCTGCTGCTGTAAGCAAGCATGATTTCTCAAGCTGACCATTAATTAAATACATATTTCTCTTGCTACTTGAATCTTTTTTTTTTTTTTAGGATGAAGATTGATGGAAGGGAGCAGAAAAGGGCTAGCAATTGATAGGAAAAAGAGTAGGAATTAAGACTTGAAGAAATTAGCTTTGTATATGCATTAGAGGGAGGAAAATAAAGGCTTTCAGCTGGTGTGAAAATCCAGCAGGAGTTATCTGCTGGAAGAGCTGCTGTGAGCTGCCCCTCAGTTCACATTTGGGCTCAGTGTGGGATCTGGGGAAGCTCTGGTTCAAGTTTAGCCACAGGCGTCCAGAGTGAGCTTGAGAAAGCCCGCGTTTCCTTTGATGTCTGGCAGCAGGGATCTTGGGAAGGGATACCTTAAGGGCTGGCAGGCTCCTGTGTGTGCTCTGACAGACCTCTGAGGCCACTTGCATCTCCCCTGATGGCAGATCTTGCCACCCTGTGTATGGCTTTGCTTCACTGAACAGTGTCTCTTGTTTTTTCCCTCTTTGCCCTTGCAGGGCAGATTGCACCTCCCAGCCACCTGATCAGAGTGGAAGGGAACAGCCATGCCCAGTATGTAGAAGACCCCATCACCGGGAGGCAGAGTGTGCTGGTCCCCTACGAGCCACCCCAGGTACGTTGTGAGCTCAGCCTGGTGGCATCCTGGCACACAAAGGGCTCAGGGTTGTAACCCTAGTCAAAGGAGTTGGGGTCTTGGGCTTTCCTCATCACAATGAATCCCTTCTTCCTTTTTGTCATAAATGAGCTGTGAAACACCCTCTTTATTCCTTGAGAGCAGGGGTTCTTAATTCCCTTTAAGGAAGCTTTGTAGTGGGGGCCTCTTTCATGGTGGTCCGATTGCAGCCCAGCTTGGGAAATACAAGAGGAGAGCTTGGAAAAAGCAGAGTTTTCCATCCACCGTCTCTTCTGCTCATTGCCTTTGTCTCACCCAGGTCGGTACTGAGTTCACCACAGTCTTGTACAACTTCATGTGCAACAGCAGCTGCGTTGGAGGGATGAACCGCCGCCCGATCCTCATCATTGTGACCCTGGAAACTAGAGAGTAAGTTGTGCATCACGAGTGTAACCCTTCTGGCTCCTCTTCCACTCAGGGCAGCATTCCATATCCTTTAGGAACAGCATCATTCAAGGGGTTGTAGGATGTTCTTTAGATCTTTGCAGGTGGGAGTTGCCCAGCCCCTGGGAAGCCTGGACTGGGAAATGGGAGGTGTGCAGTGCGGTACGAAGCTGAGGGGAGCTGCTGGCTGTACCCAAGGTGCCAGCTGATGTTTCTCCTCACCTCTCCCCAGTGGGCAGGTCTTGGGCCGCCGCTGTTTCGAAGCCCGTATTTGTGCTTGCCCGGGCAGAGACCGCAAGGCAGACGAGGACAGCATCCGCAAGCAGCAAGTGTCTGACAGCACAAAGAACGGTGATGGTACGAAGCGCCGTAAGTAGCTGGCAGAGCTGGGCGGGTCGCAGACTGGGCTGTCACTGGGTGCTTGTGCCACGGGGACAGAGTGGTGCTGTGCATGGCCTTGGAGGCAGGAGGGCGTTAGACGTCTGTTCTCCCAGGGTGAATCGGCCTAAAAAATGAGCTGGTGTTCACAAAGCAGTGTCTGACAGTCTGGTTTGTGGGCTCCCTTGCAGCACTGCCGGTGTTAGATTAGCCCTGCCAGTGATGGGTGGAGGGGGTGTTTATTTGCCACCTTCCAGTTGTATGGCTGGTACTCCAACCTTTTGAACCTTCACTGGCTGTTTGGGGCCATGCTGTTACTCTCTGCTTCATCTAGCCAGTGTTCTGTGCTGTGGCAGGTGTCTTCCAGCTGCAGGGATCTAGGCTGGGGCTGCACACAAACCCTGCTGTGCATCGGAGATGCCCTGGCAAGCAGCCTCTCTCCAAAGAGAGCCAAGTTCTCACTGGACATGCAGGATGTGGAAATACACCTTTGGTTTCCCCTGCACTCAGTGAGGGCAGCAGGCTGGACACGGGTTATGACAGGAGGCAGACTGGAGTGGGCCTTTGTTTCCTTAGTGGGTTCTGCTCCCTGCCAGTGGTCTCACCTTCGTGGATCACTGATTCACCAACAGCTTGTGAGCCCTGTAATACCAAAACTTTCTGTAACTTTCCTGTAAAGAGCCAGTGCTTGTTCTAAGTGTGGCTTGCCAGGGTTTTGTCACATATCCAGCACTCCTTGGCTGATGTGTTTCTCCAAGTGACAGGGCCAGCCAGCATCTGCAGGTGTGTCTGCCTTAAGGAGCCAGGAGCTGCAAGGACATTCTGGAGTGGCTCAGGCAGAGATCCTTTCAGAGCACTACAGATCCAAGCTGGCCATGCACTTCATATCTCTTTTGAATCTCTTTTTTTGCCTTTTTCTTCTTTTTATGCTCCTCCCCTCCCTCTCCCCGTCTTTCTTTTTTTTAATGGGATGCTGTCGGGGTTTCTCTTCCAGCTTTTAGACAAGGAACTCACGGCATACAGATGACATCTATCAAAAAAAGGCGTTCCCCGGATGATGAGCTCTTATACTTGCCAGTGAGTTCTCTCCATCTTTGTATTTACCCTATGTTTAGTATCTTTAATAGTGACTTGAGGCTCACCTAGACTTCAGAGAGAACTGAGGATGGGGTTGGGATATGAAAGGATAATTTTTATTTTCTTTAATCCCATGAGCTACCTATTTTAAATACATATTCCAAATAAAAAAATACTAAAAAGCCCACTAGGTGCTAAGAATGGCTTATACAAGGCATGTGAGACTATCTCAAGGGATCTGTCTGTCCTGGTGGAAACATTGTTTTTGAGATCTAACTAGGTTTCCTCCTCTGTCATTCCTGGGTCTGTGGCACATGACCTTTCTCGAGAAATACTGGGTGTTGTCTTACTGATAGGTGGATGCTTCTGTGGTTTTTATGTGTATTGCCATTGTAATGCAGTGATAGGAGTGAACTATGCTGTATTACATGCAGGCACAGAAAGGGCAAAAAATATCTCTTAATTGGCTATTTAGCTCCTTCCCCATGAGCCATGTTTAGTTGGATAAATCACAAACCATGGTGAGCTTGGAGGAGAAGGGAGAGCCAAACCCAACTCCCAAATTCAAGCGCTATCTTTTGGCATGTAAGATCCAGCACCAGATCTGCTTACATCTGAGGCAAGTAAAGATATTTTCTGTCTAAATAGGTTGGATCAGAGTGTTGCTTTTGGCTGGCATAGATTCACATTGAGCCATATGACAACCCCAAGATGTTCACCAGCCTTCAGTGTGAGATTATCACTCTTCAGCATTATGTGCTGCACCTCTAGAACAAGACTTAGCAGTTTTATTATGTGAGCATAGTGTATAAACAGAGTATTTGTATCCTGCCCTGCTTGTTTACTTGACTTTATCTAAAACTCTCTAAGGTGGCTACACTAAGGGCTGCAGATGCAGTCATTTAAATCTTCCCCCCCAACCCCCTTTCCTTTTGCCATGATCCAGGTGAGGGGACGGGAGACATACGAAATGCTGCTGAAGATCAAAGAGTCCCTGGAGCTGATGCAGTACCTTCCCCAGCACACGATTGAGACCTACCGGCAGCAGCAGCAGCAGCAGCACCAGCACTTGCTCCAGAAGCAGTGAGTACCAGAGTGCTTGCAGTGGGGACAGTGGGGAAGGGGGAGAGAGGAGAGAGACACAGAAGGCTTCTGCACAGTTCTTCACAGGGACGTGGTGCTCAAATGAGGGCCAAGCAATGGGACAAAGCAGTCCTTCTTCCCCACGTGCATGTCCTGACTGCTTACAAGGTCCCTCTCTAGTCTTTCACCCTGCATATTTCAACTTTTGGCCTCAGAGGGTGAATGAGGATGGGCTCAGTGCCTCGTTTCTGAGCTCCAGCCAGAGCCCAAGGCACAGCACAGCGAGGCAGAGCCATTGACAGCCTGTGGTCAGAAACCTGCTGTGTGTACCTGTCCCAGCTGGGGAGCACAGGCTGGGTGCACTCCTCTCTCATGACTCCATGGGAATGGCAGCAAACATGGAACCATCTCCATGCCTTCTCCAGGGTATCCACCTGAGCACCTTGCTAAGAGTATGCAGAGCTGGGACTGTGAGCACCAGCTCAGCCGAGTGCTTGGGCCCCACTGCAGTGCATCTCCCATCTGCAGTGCAGTGGAGGGCTGGTGTCTCAGTGGTACAACAATGCTTCAGGTCGTTCAGCTACATAACAGGCAGCTGAAAGTCGAGAGCAAGGTTCAAACACATAAGATTACCTTTGTGGCCAGTGGGCACTTCAAAGAAAGATTCTATACACGCTTTAAAGTGTTGTCAAAAACTGCACTTTGCCAGCTGACTCTTCACATTGCCCACGAGAAATCTTCCATTCTCTCTGAACTCAGCTGAGAGGGCTGCACTGGGACTGCTTTGGGCGCTGTAAGTGAGAGGAGGATGGGGAAAAGAAGGGCCAAATAGGTGTTGGGTTCCCAAAGCTTTGCAGTTACAGAGGCTTGGGCAGGGAATGACTTCCCAGACGGGCCGTAAGCGGTGTCATTCATGGGCATTGCTTCACCTGCCGTCTCGGGTGACAGCAAAGAGCCCCCCGGGCTGTCGGTGGCCGCCAGCGGCAGCGCCGCGGATCTCGCGCGTTCCTGCTGGGAAGCTCGCGCGTCAGGGAGCCTGTGGGTAAAGCTCATTCCTCTGCAGAGGTTAGCATAGGGCCAAGGCACCACATAAGTCCCACTTGAGCCTGTAGGGATTTATTTCAGTGCCTTGGCCTTGTCTCAGGACTTCTGCAATACCGCAGCTTTCTGCCAGATCTCTGCATGTGTTCACATTTCGACCTGTGTGTTTTTAGTGTCAGCTGGAGTCTTGTGGAGGTGTGAAAAAAGTCTTCTGCCAAAACGTCTGGAGCATCCAGGGGCTCTGGACTCTTTTTGGGGGCACTTAAAAATCTCATTATTATTATTATTATTATTATTATTATTATTTACTTTTATCAGTCATCTGCACTGTTTGTATATACTATAGATTGTATTTACTAGCTCCTAGGCATTGTGGCCTTTGTGTGCTCTGCTGCTTGTCTTCAAAGCTTCACCTGAACCACAGCCATTTCAGCTGAGAAATGGTTTTGTAAGCAGAAATGGACAGCAGCAGATGACAGCTTTCCCTTGGTGCTGACAGTTGGCTTTGCCATAATTACTGTTTTCATTCTTTCTATATCAGTAGGATGGGTTCCTGGCAAATGAGGTTGGTATTTGTGTTACCTTTAAGACCAGCATGTAGAAGTCCAGCCATTTAATTTAATGAAACTTCTTTTGGCATGTCTCCTGGCACTTGTCCAGTTATATACTCATTTTTCTCAGTTGCTGAGTGTGCTCAGATACACAGGAGAAAGATTAAGAGCTTTTAAGGGTGCCAGGCGTGTGGAGAAAAATAACTTTTAGTGTTTGTCCGGAGCTGCTGCAGTTGTCTCTGCCGACAGCCTGCCCTCAAGAAGGGTCCTCTGTGCTGAAATGCATGTTCAGGCAATAGTTTCTTAGGTGCACTTTGGGTTTTGGTACTTTTTCCTCAATAATCCAGGGTATGACTTAACATCTGAAGGAATGTGTTCAGAGCAAAGGGATGTTTATGCTGAAAAGACTCGAAGGTGCAATTGCACCCCAAAAAAGGAGCTTCAGGTCTCAATGTGAGAGTGGGGTAGAGCAGCTGCTTTGTAGGGAATGGTTTGGATAAAAGCAAACTTCCATTGTGAGCAGCTTGCTGGGAGAAGTCTTGTCATTGCTTCCTTGTCAGGCTGGCCAAACTCAGGAGCACAGCGACTCCTTTTTGAACCTGCTCTGGCCTTTCACTTTGTACGTAGGGATGTACTTTAAAATTTTGGTCTCGGTTCACCTTTAGTTCAATGCATATGTGAAAAGTGGGAGCTGGAAAGTGTGTATGCTGTGACTAAGGTGGAATGTGTTGGAAGCTGTAGGTCCCAGTAGGGCTCTGTGGGACTGGAATGTTTGAAAGTTGCCTTTGGCTCTTCCTTCTCAAAATGGAGCAGCATCCACAAATGCTCCAGAGTCAAGCCTTGTTGGAAGAATTGTTTGATTTTTCAGTTTACTTTTCTGGGCAGTGATTAACATAGAAAAGCTATCTAGGGGTGTGGAAAGAGTTTTCCCTTTCACTCCTACGACATGGAATGCTTTGTCTTTTTTTGAAGAGTAGGAAAAGCAAGGTTTGAGATTATCATGGTGAAAGGAAGTTTTGAAAATACAAATCTGTCATTTTGGAAAACAACTGTATAATTGCTCTCATGCACATACAGACCAGCATTACATTTGACAGGCCAGTAGATGCAGCTGTCTGACTATTCTGGAATAAAAAGGACAAATCTGGTGACAATCAGAGTTCTTGTGTCTCACTAGATGACCAAAATACTGCAATGCTCCACATTGTGCCAGACCACAATATTTCTCTGTCTCATCTCCTCTCTCTGCTTGCTCCTTTGTGCATGGTTTTCTCCTATTTACTGTTATGCCAAAATACCTTCATGATCATAGGTGGGAAGTTGTTGGGTTTTTTTTTCCAGTTTCTATTCTTCCTTTTTCACTGTCAAATCCTGGGGCCCGTACTTGAACTGCAGCACGCATGTTTACTTAAAAGACTTCCTTCTCATAATCTGCCACCATTTGTGTAAAACAGAGATTTGCCAGATGATTACTGCTGTGAGAGTTATCAGAGGTGGCTCATGCTTTATTGGGGAGGAAATGTTTCCTCATAACCCTGCTGTGAAATGCGTTTACCATCAATATTCCCAGAGTTACCTGCACAGACCCTTCAAGGGTTTCATTAGAAAACACTTTTTCATGTGGTGGGTTTCACTCTGCTGAGCACTCTTTTCAGAACTATCTGTATTTCAGTTTCCTGCAGCAGAAAAATCACAGAACATTTCAAGGTGGAAGGGACCCATAAAGTTCATAAGGAACACCAAGCCCAACTTCTGTGATTGAAGGGTTTTCACAAAGTCTTCCAATGGCTACCAAGAAGAGGGCTCTTATGTCCAAGTGGGATTTGTACCCCAGCAAATATTTCTTTCCTGTCAGCAGGGCTGCAGCTACCAGCCCACTGGCTGCCTTTAAGTCTAGTGAGCAGCACAACTCATTATCCAAATGAGAAGGAATTAACCTCATAAGTGAACTGTGACAGAACTGAGCTATCCAGTGCCTGGAGTGCTCCAGCTGAGCTGTGAGCTGCAGGGATCCCAGTGCTTGCTGTTGTGGGAAGGGGGCTGCTGGGGAGGGCATTCCTTACACCTTCACCTCGTTAATCTCGCTTTTGGTGTGAAAGCTAATAGTGGATTTTTGCATGATTTGGTTCCGTTTTGTAGTGCTGTACTTGCATGTGAACTCCAGGCACCTGGATAGCATTCTAACTACAGAATGGCCAAGATGAAAGGAACCAAGTAGAAGTGCTTTGTGGGCTCCAGGATACAGTGCCCTCTGCATCAGCTGGTGGCCACGGGAACCTGTCAGCTTTTCAAAAGGGAGGAGTTGAGCTGTAATCAGTATGGCCAATAGGCACCATTCTCCCTCTCTAGCACCAGCTTCTGGTTTTGAAGTGATTGTAGTTAGAAGTGGACTCGATGGAAGCTGCTACTGCTTTTCCCCTTTGGCTGAATGCTTTTGTTTCTCTTGTGTTTGTCACTGGAAACATTATCAGGACCTTATTTGTACCCATGAGACTAGGACAGAATCGGATTTCCCTATCAACTGGTTGTTTTCCCTTCCTTGCCAAGCACTTGCTTGTGCCTGGGGCTTTCCAGCTTCCTAAATCTCCCTGTTACATACCCTCACTGTAGGTGCTAAGACATCTGCTTTTTCCCTCTTTGAAAGCCCATACTGTGATCATGAAGGTGGAAAGTGACTGCTTCTCTCTTGGTGGCTGGCAAAGGGTCCTGTACATTCATCTTTTTCTTTTCTCTGGTTCCTTCTTTACAGTCTCCTTTCGGCTTGCTTCAGGAGTGAACTCATGGACTCAAGGAGAGACCCTCCCAAACAGACCGATGCCATCCTAAAACATTCCAGCCCCCCAAACCCATCAATATACCCATAAATCGAGCTGGCAGGGTCACTTTGCCCAGCTGGCAGGACTAGGAACAGTGGGGCAAACACACAGCCTGATAGCAGCAGAGTGAATAGTGAGAGTAAACTTCTGAAGGGACTCAAACTTTGCAAAAACAACAGACACTTCTACAGACCTCTTAGCTGTAGCCCATAGCGTTGCGAGGTCGGGAACCACGATGTCGTCTGTCTTGGTGTAACATTTTTTTTCCTGTTTTTGTAATGTGTTGATACTCTTTCTTCTTTCTTCTGTATTTGTGAAACTCGGCAGGGTTTCTCTGAGCGGGTCTCAATTTTAAAATGCCTTTTGTCTTGTTTAAGTTAAAAAATGTGTCCATGGACCGGGGGGACGGAAGCAGAGGATGTGTGTTTAAATGGTCTGTGATAGTCAATTTGGCCTGTTTTAATGCTGGTCATGCACTAAGAGTGCAAGTAGCTGATGTATTTGTACTGCTGGACAGGGAGAGGTAATAATTATATGAACTGGCACTGCTAAGAAATCAATTTTTTTTTTCCTGTTGAAATGTTCTCTGCTTTGGCATCAGGAATTGTTTCCACTTATTTCCAATCTTAAAGGGTCTGATGTAAAGTACATCAAAATTGTAAGGAAGGCTGGGTGACTTTGACTTTGCACCAGCACTGCTGGCATTGATCCAGCTTTACTGAACTTAAGGGAGTTCCTCCTGGCTCTGTGGGCTCGATCCAAGTGGTGGGCTGACCTGCACAAGTTGTGTGTGTGGTTGAATTGTAACGACATCCATGTGTGCCCAGTGTCCCTGTCCCTTTGCAGCTCAGGGAGTAAAGGGTACAGTGTCCAAAACTCCCTAGTGCCCTAGCTGTGAAAAGGGGTTGGAGCTTGCCCCTTTCCTTACAGATGTTCAGAAGGTATTACATGCTGCCTTAGCATTTTCATCAGCCCTACTACCTTCTGCCCCTCCTCTCCAAGCCTCACAGTTCAAAGGAAAGCAGTGCCAGCATATGTTGTAGTTGACTCAGCCA
This sequence comes from Daphoenositta chrysoptera, assembly GCA_013397915.1. Lineage (NCBI taxonomy): Eukaryota > Metazoa > Chordata > Aves > Passeriformes > Daphoenositta > Daphoenositta chrysoptera. Next base: position 780,742 of record VZRO01000866.1, read on the forward strand.
AGTGGCCTCAGGCCATGTCCACCTTGCCCACTAATCCTGCACCCAGAGGGTCTTGCTGATGGTGCCCAAGAAGTGCACCTGGACAATTCCTGCACAGAAGACTTTTTCTCAGCTAGGACTTGTAAATTCTCACGCTGCTTCTATCAAACTCTGTCTCTGAAAGCCATTCATATAGGGCTTGGGTAGGAGGGGAGGAGGGGTCTGTGTACACCCCAGACTGTCACAAAAGAGGAACAATCAACAGGCAAGTGACAGGCCATAGAGTTAACCTGGCCACGCTGAGCATGGCACTGGGTGTGGATACTTTCAGTGAGGGAGGAGGGATTTGAGGGTGGACATTTTGCCCTCTGAGAGGTTCTCAGACATCTTAACATGAAGAGCAGCCCTTAATGCTGGGAGGGGAAGGTTCCTTCAACACACACTCCCAGGCATTGCTTCTGAGGAACCCTCTGATGTTCACAGCAGCAAGAAATAGAAATATGAAGAAGTTACTGAAGGTACACCAGGTAACAGTGGCTGGGGAGCAGAGCTCAATTGCAAATGCCAGTGATCAGCAGCTCTTGAGAAACTTAGGGGACTCTTATCAATCCTGCTGGGGACCTGTGTGCCCTGCAGTGCAGTCTGTGCTGGATTTATTTGGGGCAGATGCATACACAGGTCTGACAAACCTGGGGTTAGGCAACGTGAAGAGAAGGTGCCTCCCAAATGCAGAGCGAGCCTCCTGGCCACCCACCAAGGGAAAAAAGCCTGGTGCAGTCGGAGAAGACACTTATCTCTGAACACCACATCATCTGCTTCCAGGCAGCAGAGCGGGGATCTGAGCAGGTGATGACCTGTACTAACATCTCCTCTAAGAGCTGTATCCCATCTCTGGGTATCTCCAGTGTCCTAGCAAGACTTGCTCTACCACAGCACTGTGGAGGAGGGCTGATGGAAAAGAGCCCCCAAAACTGGGATTAACTATATAAATAATAGCTAATTAAACACTAGCAGTGTCTATTTCATAGAGTTGCACCTCTACCATCGTTCTTTGTGTAAAGCTAATCAAAATCAAGTCTCTCTTTACCTTCCCTGGAAATTCCAGGAAGTTCTTTAAGATCACAGAGCACATCACTATTGTTCTGTGCCTTTTTATTTGGGTGAAGAAAGGCAGCGTGATTCCTTTCCCTGTGAGAGTTGGGAATCTGAACTCTAAATCCAGCCCAGATATAGGATTATGCTTGGCACTGTTGTCTGTTCTTCCAGTGAAGGTTTATTCCTGGATTTTTGCCTTGTCTGCTTCTGGATGGCAACATGGAAATACTTTGACAACGAAATACTGATCTGTGTATAGAGCTCTGCTCCTGGGCCTGTCCACCAGCAAGGTTGAGGAGGCAGCCCACCAGAAGATAGAAGGCATCCACAGCCTGCACTGGAAGATTCCAGTTCATCATTTGGTGTGGCCACTAGGAAATCCCTTGTACTGTAATGGGCAATACAACATCTCAGACTTCCACTAAACAAGAATGTAAATTATTTGGATCTTGTTGTTTTCTGGAAAGCCCTCCTGATTTGTCCTGCTTGCCTATAAGAGGGTGATGATGGTGAAGCTGATCTTAGTGGTGACTTGAGTTGCGTTCCAACTACCAGGTGGTTATACTGGAAGGTGCTATTCTCTTTTGTTCTTTTATCAAATACCTGGAGCTGAAAGCAATTTGATTTGCTTTGTAGTCTGCCCTCTGCAGATAAAATGAAAACTTTTTCCCAGTTGTCTTTTAATTGCTTCTTTGCCATCTCTGTGTCTTCAGGAAAGTAAACCTTTTCCTTTCAAGGAATAACCAAGTGGACTAATTGGGCCTTATCAGTCAGTCAGGTCATATCAGTCTGTGTCAACTACTTGATGTATATCCACTCCCTATATTACAGCTCCATTCCCTGGAGAGCAGATTGCATCCACGACCTGCCTTGAGAAATTCCCATGCCTGGAATTTAAGGGGAGTCATTACTGCCACCCCTGTCCCTGTGCTGTAGTTCCTGTCTGCCCAGTGACTGTTGGAGCTCCTCCTTTCTGTGCTTCCAGTGAGGTACCAAGCCTACAAACCACTGGTGTGGTTGTTCAGATGCACTGTTGTGTGCTTTAGACTAGCAGCAGTTTGGGATGTGGGGAGCAAGGGCATCTCTCTGCTTTCTGGTGTCCTGTGGCTTCACGGGCCTGCAAAGCAGCTGGGAGCAGCTGAGCATCACCTGTGTCACTTGTGTGCCATTATTGGACTGCATCAGTGACACCCCAGTATTACACAGCCCTGTGGGAAACCTTGCTTTAAAAAACACTGTAAATGAGCACGTTGGCCTCATATGAGCCTGGGATGTGATCCTTGGAAGTGGCTGCTGAAAGGGAGGGCAGACACAGAACTGGACAGCTCTGATTTTACTTGTTTGTCTCTGCACTGACAGGCTCTGGGTCTTCAGGGACAGCAGACTGTAGGCACAGGGGCTTGGGTGAAATCTTAAACTCTGAGCCTGAGCTGCCCAATTGCATTTAATGAAACTTTGATGTCATTTGCATTAAGGCTGCTTACATGGCTGTGTGCTCCTCTGGTGAACAAGGACTCTGGTCTGCTCAATCAGGTAATTGGTCTATTCCAGCAGTTTGCTACCTCTGGTGAAGGGCTGGTATCCAGTGAGCTGTGAAAACATAGAGTTCTACGAGGTAGCCCATGAACTGAACTTTGTTCATATATGGGAGAAGAAGGAAGTTCCTTCCTGACCTCTTGAGATGATCAGTATATGCCTTGAAGCATGACAGACTGATTGCCCTCATATGAGCTTGCATAACTACAAATGTTATTTGCTAAATAATTACATAGCCTCTTGAAGAGAGAAAACTCAGTTGCAGAATGTGACTCAGTGCCTTTTGTATCAGACTGTTCCAAGAAATATAATAACCTCTTAATTGAAGTCCTTATGCCTTGATATCAAAATGCATTTCATTGGCATTGATATCAAAGAAATGTTAATGCTCTGACTTCTAATCTTTCTTGAGACATAGTAAGTACAATTTTAATGAAAATCACTGTGCATGACATTCTTATATCTGTTAAAAAAAATAGAGGAGAAAAAGCAATATATTTTAAATGGATCCTCAAAGACCATGTAGTCCTTGTGCTTAATACCAAAAACATTTTCTTGTGTTTCTAAGGCTCTTGCTATATTGATGTGTGACATTAATTTTCAATAAAATTTTGCATCTTGGTTTATCTTGCGACTTTTCTTTGGCTAGATGGCTTTCTATAGGCCTTTTAAACATCTGCTCATGTGATGGAATAGCTTGCTTGAAACTAGTATGGGTACAAAGAAAAATGCTTTTGTTTTCTGTTTTATTCCCTTGAACTTGATTGTGTTAATCTTGACTCTTACGAGTATGAATAAGAGTAGAGTCCGTAAGCTATATGTTGAAGTATGCATTTGTTTTCTAAAGCTTTGGGTTGGCTTGTGTTTGATTGGTTTTTGTTTTTCTTTTATCCCCAAAGTATTTCGTAGTCTCCTAATTAGCTTTGCTGAGATTACTGTTGGTGGTAGAGAGGACAGAGATAGGCTCACTACTGACCTCAAACAATGCAATTCAGTCTCTTTGGGGAAGCCTTTGCTGATTTGATTTGGAATTTTGCTGTGTTCATTGACCTCCTCACTTGCAGATCGTGCAGATTTTGCCGTAAGAGACTCTTCAGGTGTGTATGAATTTCAGCTGAAGCTCAGTTAAGATAAGTGCCTGAACCCATAAAGTGGAAATTTTCATTGGTCCTAAATCTAGAAGCCTCTTAGGCTAAGGGTAGTTTCAACCTGACTTGAATTTCATGGCTGGCCTCAACTTTCATAATTGGGGAATTGAAACCTCAGATCTGAATCATTCCCTTCACTCTGAAAAGTTGGGTCTGACCTTCATGGCTCGGTTTCACTTCCCCTTGGGAGTTGCTGCCATTGTTAATATTAATTTGTGAAGCTTCTTGTGCTTTCCACTTCCTTGAGTCTGTGAAGTTTGCTGGATCTTGTCCTGCATCTTCACTGCCAAAGGACAGTTCACACCCTTCTGTACCTCCTGTAATTGTGTAATTAGGTAACATTTCTTCAGGGCCTTAGATACTCTAGCCTGTTAGCATAGATGTTTTCTCCACCCAACACTGCAAGTCTTGAAAGTGCAGGAAGCTGGAGACAATGTAATTGTATGGAACTTGACCATGAGTGCTGAAGGTTTTAATAAATTACCTAGGAATAAGCCTTTTCTTTCCTTTTACACTTTGCTTATTTGGAGTAATTATTATTCTATTTGCATAGAAGAAAAGCCAGTTCCCAGGAATTGGTGTAACCAGTTATACCCAGATGGGAACAAGTTTCCCAATGGGAAATAAGATGGGAATGTGCCCTTGGACATTCACCATGGGGTCAGTGTGATATGAGTGCTGGGCGACCTCCGCTCTGCAGGGTTACCATGGCTTGAGGGTGCTTGTGCCTGGGAAGCATGGGGAAGCAGGCACATTTCCCAAACTCTTGCCCAGTCCTACAAATGCCCCTGGTGTCAGAGAGAGAAAAACCTGCTCCCTTGTGGCATAGCAGTGCTGTGCCAATTGTGCTGTTGGACCAGCTTTAATGATAATTTTCTGCATATCCCACATAAGACCCCACTCCAGATGGGATGCCGCAGCCGTAACTCGATCTGGGAGCTGGGCTGCCGTTCAGAACAGCCCAGTCTTGGCAGTCTGGATCCCTTACACGGCAGGGCTGCAGCTGGGACCCTCGGGGCTGGGCAGCAGAGAGCTCTGGCAAGCCTCTCTGGCCCACTCCCTGAATATGCTGGATGGAGTTTGGGGCTGGATGGACTGGAGGGAGGCTGGTGCTGCTGTCAGGTGGTAGTAGGAACCTGATCCTCTTTGCAAGCAGCCTGCAGGGTTTGGATACCAGGTTTGCCTTAACACCATCAAAAGCTGCCTGTCAGCATCCCAAGCAGCTCTGACCATCTCAGCAGTGGTCTCGAAAGTGCATGGAATCTGTCTTGAGCAAAGAGCCTCTGGCTGTTACATGTACACCTGAGAAGAGGAATTTCAGAAAAAACAAGGTGATAAGTGTGACCCGATGTGAAAATTGTTTCTGCAGTCAGGTTTCAGGGGTATTTAGGATGGTTTTCATAAGAACAAGAAGATGTTCTTGTTCTTACGAAAACGTCTTTGACCACAAGGAGAGTTTAACTTAAACATACTCTTCAAATCTTGGCAGATGTTTGCTGGCTTTCCGTATATTCTTTTCAAGACACATCTCCTTAAAGAAAAAGTTTCAACCAAAAGTTAAGCTTTCCTTTTTTTTGGTATTTCACTTTTTTTAAGTGCTGAGAATATCTGGGAAACTTCTTATTTCTTGTTGACTCATTCTCCAGTGATCTTTATCCGTGATGCTCCTATGGTGTCAGTGATTTCACTGGCCACGTGGCCCCTTGGGTGCACACTCTCAACAACCAGCTGCTGTGATCCCTGTCCTAACATCTCCTTGGTTTGCAGGACCTCCATGCAGTCGCAGTCCTCCTATGGTTCCAACTCTCCACCACTCAGCAAAATGAACAGCATGAACAAGCTGCCCTCGGTCAGCCAGCTCATCAACCCCCAGCAGCGCAACGCCCTGACCCCCACCACCATCCCCGACAGCATGGGAACCAACAGTAAGAAACTCTCATTTCTTCTCCTGTTCCCTGCGTGCTCCCTGCTAGTCTGGACAAGGAGACTTGGCATCTCCAAGTGGCTACTGTTAAGCTGGAGAGCCTGGAGTCATTTGCCATGAACCTACGGAGCCAAATAAATACTGCTCGCTGGTGTGCCATGGGGCAAGGCTTCAGCATCCTGCTCAGAGCCTCACAGGGTGAACAGAGTGCTTCCTGCTGCAGATCTAGCTGGCTGCACTGTCCTCTGGCTTTTAAGACTTGTTTCTTCTTCCTTTCCCAGCAGAGGAGATGCAAATGTTGGCAGCATTTTTTTCCCTCAGTTCAATTAAGACAGTTCTTAATTTCAAAGGAAACATCTCGCAGCTCTGTTCGTCCTGGCTGTTGCTGTGTGCTCAGCAGCCCTGTAAATCCAGGATGACAGACATGGTTCTGGGGGCTGAGTTTTCTTGGGGCTTTTTTCGTTGGTGTTTTGTTTTTTAGTTTATTTCAAAACAGCTGGACTCTTGCCCACACCTGTTGCTGATCCCCTGCTGGTGCTCTTGCTGTCTCTGAAAACAAAGCTGTTTGGCTGCTGTATTAGGTTACTTCTGCTGGCTCTGTCCTGCTCCTCTCCTGTGGCAGGGCAAGCCAGGGTTTCTATCCAGCCTGTCTGGGAGGGAAGGTGATGTGATGGTGGCACTTTCTCCTGTGAGGGGAGAGCTCCAGAAGGATTGTCTGTCATCTGGTCCTTGGGCACGCCTGAAACTTCTCGTGAGCTCGCCCTGTGCAGGGCTCTACAGGGGATTCCAGGCTGCTTCAGCTGTGGGTGCTGTCCTTGGGTGCCGTGCCTGGGGGCGAAGCCGGGGTCTGGGCGTGCCTGGGTAACAATGTGCTCCTCCTTCTTCTCTCCTCCAGTTCCCATGATGGGCACCCACATGGCCATGACCGGTGACATGAATGGCCTCAGCCCCACGCAGGCGCTGCCTCCTCCCCTCTCCATGCCTTCAACGTCCCACTGCACCCCCCCTCCTCCATACCCCTCAGACTGCAGCATCGTCAGGTGAGCGGGAGCAGGCTGCCCGGCACGTTGCCCACACGAAGGGAGCAGAGCCCTTGGGTCAGGAGCCTGAATGATCCTGGAGCACTGGATCCCTCTGGGCTCCTGGCAGTCCCGAGGCTGGCACCCTCTGGGCACCGAGCTTCAAATCCCCACCTCTGAGCAGCTGAGAGAAACAGGGACATTAGGACTGCAAGAAAACCGAGGGATGCAGCATCTTTTGGACTGGTGGAGTTTCAGGGCGCCAGGCAGTCTTGCAAACATTTCTTGTTTTTCTTTTTTCCCCTTTGGCCACTTGACAAGCCATGGCTGGGGTCAGAAGCCCCTCTGCCCTTTGTGAGGTCAAACCAGCTAAAAGATGCTGCCCATAAATGAGGAATCCTTTGTGCTTAGGGAGAAATGTGCTGAGTGGAAGTGCATGATGTGTCTGAGCCCCAGACCCCATGCCTTGCTGAAGCCCTCTGTGCATGCACCAGGCTGCTGTGGGCTCAGCCACCTTCTGGGTGACATGGCCTGGCAGGAGGGTCTGTTTGAGCCCTCCTGCCTCAAGACCCAGGCTGTGCAGCACTGGCTCTTGACTAAGGCAAGATGCTGCCATGAGGGCTGTCTGCTGGGTGCTGAGCTGAAGGACTCCCTCGTTTGTTTGATGTGGCAGCAAAGTGGCTTGCTGGCCTGGGATGTCTTGGAGGAGGTCAAGCCAAGGGTGAAAGCTTTGTTTCCTGTTGCTGCAGATTGGCTGAGTGTTTGGTTTTTCTGTGGTTTGGGCTGTTGCAGCCAGGGTGATCCTATTTTCTCTCTCCTTCCTTCCTTCCTCCTCTGCAGCTTCTTAGCGAGGTTGGGCTGCTCATCCTGTGTGGATTATTTCACGACCCAGGGGCTGACCACCATCTATCAGATTGAGCATTACTCCATGGATGTAAGTAACTCCTCACCATTTCCTTTGTTTGCACTCTTGGCCCTGCTTTAGGAACAGGTCAGAAATGCAGACTCAATATACTTTTATTTTTACATGATTAGTTTGATTAAAGGCCGTTGCATGTAGGGAAAAGATGCTGTGAGGTGAAGAGAGGCTGGACTTGGGGCCAGCACTGTAACTGCCCTGCCTGGCACAGAGGAGGTGTCTCCCCTTCCCCAGCTCTCTCTGTCTGAGCCCCCGGAGTGGCCGGAGCCCATGCGCCTGTTAATTCTGCAAGGCTCGGTTTCAGTTTACACCTCACTCGCCTGCAGACAAGTAGGCTGTCCAGAAGTGGTCTGCATTTTTCCCTCCCTGCTTCTGTTTTCTGGCCTTACCTTACTCGTCTTCCCTTGCCACTGGCATCTCATCCCTGTTTGTTGTTTTCCTTTTTTTACTCTCGCATGGCTTTTGCTGTAGGGTTGCTGCCTCCTCTCCAGAGCCATTGCTCTCTTCTGAGCTGGTTGTCCCATTTTTTTTCCTTGAGACTTTGGGAGACTCTGGTGATTTTGCTCCCTGGCGTGGGCTGCCTTCCTTCTGCTGCTGCTCTAATTAGAAAAGCTGACCCAAATTAACTGAACTTGGTGCTAATTTTTTAGAAGCATATACCATGTATCCCAGAGTTTAGGTGATGCAACCCCTCAGGTTTTGCACCAGAAATGATGGGGCCTCCAAGTACAAGTTTTGTAAGGTTATGTGTCTGTTATTAAATTTGGTTATGTTCAAGTAATTAAGACAGTTCCTACAGAGTCACACCCAGACCTTTGAATACTGGAGCTCAGGCTTGGATTCTAAAATCCTTTTGCAGGCTTTAAAATAAACATGGAAATTTTCAAAGCCATTGACCTCCAGCAGCCCAGCATCCCCCACCACTGGCAGCCAGCAGATCTCCCCGAGGTTGCCTTGGAGGCCTTGCAGTCCAGTTAAACTTCTAGCTTTAGGTCACACGTCTTACGCATGAATGAGCGTTTTGTGCAACTTAAAAATAGACTTTGTGCCTTCAAAACAGGCCATTGCTGCCTCATGGCCATACATGCCTGTTCCAGAGTGAACCACCACTTCCAGGATTAGTGGCTTGTCTTCCGCAGTGCGTGGCCACTTGGGTTTTAGCAGCTTTGGTGGTCCCTGGTGGCCCAGAGGCTGTGTCCACTCCTGTGCCCAGCTTGCCGTGCCATTTGCCCTGCTAAGCCCTGCACCTTGCCTTGCAGGATCTGGTGAGCCTCAAGATCCCGGAGCAGTTCCGCCACGCCATCTGGAAGGGCATCCTGGACCACCGGCAGCTCCATGACTTCTCCTCCCCTCCCCACCTGCTGCGCACCCCCAGCGGCGCCTCCACGGTGAGCGTGGGCTCCAGCGAGACGCGCGGGGAGCGCGTCATCGACGCCGTGCGCTTCACGCTGCGCCAGACCATCTCCTTCCCGCCCCGCGACGAGTGGAACGACTTCAACTTCGACATGGACGCCCGGCGCAACAAACAGCAGCGCATCAAAGAGGAGGGGGAGTGAGACCCGCGGGCCCCGCTCCACCCCGCCTCGGCCACGAACTGCTCAGCCCTTCATTGTCTTCCTTCGGCTTGGTACTGCACCCCGGACGACGGGCGGGGGGAACCTGCTCGCTCACCCCTGCTAGGTCGTGCCCTGGCTGCTGTCTGGGTCGTGCTCCTGGACTGCAACCTCCACCCCAGCTCTTGCGAGGGGAGGAGCTGAGGGAAGGGGGGAAGGCGGGTGGTATTTCCTTGAAAACCGTTGACCTTCTTGAGAAGGCCAACTTGTTTCGTGTTTTCCTTTGGGGAGAGGGCTTCTTTTGTTGACTTTTGAATCTTCACACACCTTGTGGGTGCCCTGACCCGCAAACTTGTTTCTCTCACCCAGTGATCCCACTTTGAAAAGCAGGAAGGTTAAAATAAAATTCTAAAAAGCCAAAAAAACCCAAAGCAACCAAACCTACCCCAGCAAGAAGACCAAATGCAAAAAACCCAAAGCAACCCAACACTGAACTAACAGTTTATCTGAAAATAAATGGGAATCGGTCTGCTGAACGTTGCACTTAAACAGCCTCTTCCCATGGAGCTGAGTGCTCTGTTCATGTGTAATATGCTCCAGCGGAGACAGCACATGCACTTTGCTGGGCAGGCCAGCCCTTACAGCACCTGCATCCTACTTTTTCCTTTTCCTCACCTTCTCTGGAAAAACCAAGCCTGCTGTCTCTTCTTGTTTTGGATATACATCCATATATATGTCCTGGTTTGCTCCTTTCAGGCTCAAAGTGTAAATAAAGCTCCTGGTCACTCTTGAACTCTGCCCCCACTCAGCCTTTAACCGTGCTGTAATAGTAAGGACATTTAAGCTATAGAATTAGGCTTTGCCACACATGCAGCCTGGCTAGTTTAGCATAAGGATTTGCCCACGTAGCCTCCAGTTAAATGGAGGAGCAAGAGCTGCACACTGGTTTGTAGGGCTTCAGCTATCCTAAGCTCAGACAATCTTTTGTTTAGACCAGGCTAGATTGGTTTCCTCCCAAGTAAAGTAGACCTGTCTGTAGATATATCTGTAATAGGTTGGAACCTGTTGTGTTTGTTGCTATAGGTTAAGTGACAAGCAACTGGAAGTGGAGACTGAAAAAATAACTGCCGAGTGCCTTAAAACAAGGACCAGTTCCTGGTACTATGAGTGTTGTTACTGCAATAAGCCATGTTTACATGAGAAACTGATTCTTCTCTGTTTTTTTCTTTACTGGTTCTACCACAGTTGTGCTCTGAGGCATTTCCTCTGACTGCCAGTGGTCCTGTGGACAAATAACTGAACCGTGTGCGTTTTCACGTTTTTACTGGCCAAGGTAGTGAGACTCTAAGGTATACAAAACAAACCTAAGCTGAGGAGCAAGGCTCAGCACAGCTGCTTTCAAGTTGGCTTGCTCTTTTTATCAGTAAGCCTGGCTACTTCTTTTTTT
>VZRO01000866.1:791407-849135 GCA_013397915.1 Daphoenositta chrysoptera
TTTTTTTGGCTGGGGAAAGATGAAAAAAGCAGCTTAAATGACTTGTTATCCTACCTTGCTACAGCCGAATATTCTCGTTTCAATGCAGGCCCCTCTGTTTTGTGGGCCCTGCTCTGTGTCACGTATTTCATTCAAGTACAGTATGGTTAGCGTCCTCCATCTGTCTGTTGTGCCAGGTCTGTGTTGCATTCAGAGACTGCCTTTTGGTAGCTGTGCAAGCCTGTTTTGGTTAGCTATAAATGGTAATGCCAGATGGTTACACTGTAAAGTCTGTATATAAATATTTTTTTGTATGTGTAATTTTTTGTTTTCCTAGAACATAACATGACAATTTTTATTTCTTCTTGGGCTACTGGGTCTGACAGAACCACAATAAAATGTTGTTGTTTGTTTTTCTGTTTTTTAATTATTATTTTTATGCAGAATGCTTACAGTTACAAATCGTGTCACAAACAACTAGTCACTGGATGAATATATTTGTATTTTTCATACTGAGATTACTGTGTTACTTTGCAGTAGAGTGGGGAGGGGGCAGGTACTGAAAGCCTGTTTTATCATTTTATTTTGTAACACTTCAAAGAGCAGTGTCCTAGATTTCAAAGTATTTAACGTGCTCAGTGTGAGAACTTACTATATCTCTTATTTTTTTTTCTATATGGTACAAAAGAAGCGAGTCATTCTGCTCTTGACTTGATGCAATGATTAATTCAGCAGGGCAATGTTAGTGTGGGGAAAGTGTTAGTGCAGATACTTCACAAATCCCTGGAGGTGAATTAGGTTGTGCCCTTTTCACCTCCAAGGTTTTGCATCTCCATTCTGTAGTCCTGAGCTGCTTCAGTATTGTACATACATTGATGCAAAAGACACCGTCATTTTTAGGAACTAGGGAGCTTCTGACTATCACGGTTAATGCAGTTAATGCTGTGCCCAGAGTCTGGGTACAAGCACTTCAGTATCTACTTTTCAACTCTGCAACGAGATGGAGCTTTTCTGCTGCATCACTAATGATTAAAATATATGCTGTGAAGACCTTCTTTCTACTGTATGTCTCTATGGAGCACACTTCTGTTTAACTGGAATCTTCAAGTGAGTTTGAACTGCTGTAGCTTTTACCCTCCCCTGTAGAGCTGTGATTTTGTTTTGTTTTATTTTGATGCATCAAAGTGTTATGGCATAATTGAACTGAGAATCTACCAATGCTTGTAGCAATGACAGTGTTGCCTGCACCAAGACCTCGGTGTGTTTTGGGACACCTTGTTGTTGAAGTGGATGAAAATAAAAGCCAAAACTGAAAATGACACTGAATTCCCAAACAACTTCTTTTCCTCCCTGTGCGCCGCCGTGGAAATGAGCAGGAGTGCTGCTGTGTCCTCAGCAGCTGGGGCTTAGTGTCACCTTTGCCCATGGGTGCAGTTTTCTGTCCCCACAGAATCTGTGTCATGAGGGTGTGTTCTGAGGTGCCATCACACATCCATCTGCTGCCTTTCTGACATGCAGCAGGTCAGCTCCCTGAGCCTCTTGCTGAACTGTGAAGTTCTCAGCCTTTGGCATGGCTCGCTCTTTGCCCTTTCATCAGATTTCCTTGTTTTGCTTCTGAGCAGGGCACCAGGTGGTGCCCCACGTTCCATGTCCTGCTGGAGGGAGGGAGTGTGTGCTTGGAGCAGGCAGGCTGCCCTTTGGCATCCACACTGGGGAAACAGCCTCTCACCAAAGACTTTGTGCATCACCCTGTGCATCCTCTCCCCTAGCAAAGCCATTTCCTTCTCCTTTGCATCTCAGCTCTTCCTCCAAGCATTTGAAGTAAGAGCAGCTCAGAGCCAGTGGGGTGGCTCTCCTGAAGGTGATGGGAGTGGCCTCCATCAGCTGGGGTCTTCATTCTGTCCATGGATCACCCCATTAACAACCCACCACCATCAGTGCTTTCTGTCAGGGGCCCCATGGCTGGGTCTTACAGTTTCTATGGGTTGTTTGGGGGAGGATGCTTAGGAATGGGGAGAGTTGAAAGAAAACCCCACAAAGGTCTTAGAAGAAGAGGCTGCCCTTAACTTCCCTTGGGAGCTGGTTTAATTGAGGTAGGGAATGCCCGCCTGATTTTTTGGGTTCTGATTGCTGTTGCTTTTCCCTTTTGCCAAACAGTGAGAGAAGCAGTTGACTCCAGATACCAAAATCCAGAGGTATCAGTACCCTGGTTGCACTTTGGCAGTTGGGGATTGCCTGAATGTGGTGTTAAAAGTTAGTATGCTGTTCTCAAAAGAGAGAAGTGCTACTAGAACAGCTGTGAGAACTTGCTGTTTCAGCTGATGGACTCTGCCTCTAGAAGAGCAAAATGGAACAGATAAAATAAGATTTCAGTTTCCATTAAACAGGTAGGCTTGAGATGTGGTTGCAATTTCTGACTGCTGTGATCCACTGCTGAAGTGGGGAACCTTTACGTTGCTGAGGTTACAGCAAGGGTTTCAGTGTTGAGGAATCCCAAGCTGGTGCTCTCCGTTTTGCTCTCCACCCATATCCACTGGAATTTTGTCTTTGGATATTGGGATTGCTCCGTATGCAGGCACAAAGTTTCAGGGCAGGGATCCATTACAAGCTTCCAGCTGCGTTTTGCAAGCCTGGGTGGACCTCTGAGGACGTGCATGCCCTTCTCTGCTGTTAGTCCTAAGAGTGCTGAAGCCAGCAGTCCCCTGGAATGAAACTTATCTGGACACAACACAGCTTGGCAAGTGTCCGAGTGCAGCCTGGGGAGGGTGCCTTGCTCATCATGTTCTTCCTGTCCCGTGTGCCTTAGGCAGAGCCCCTTCCTGACAGCAAAGCCACTGCTGAGCCATGGGGGAAGGACTGCAGGACCTGGCCTCCCATCCTGCCTCTTCCCAAGTTGTTTCTCCATGGGAAAACCATGTGGGATGCCCAGCCCTAGCACCGAGTCAGAGCTTGGGCTGCTTGCCCTTCTGATTTACTGAGCTATAGAACGTGTAACTCTTGTCATTTGGTGTGTGGGGGTTGGTGAGGAGCCATGGCAGGGCTGCCCTGCCTGGTCCTCCGTGGGCTGTGCCTGTGCCAGGCAGCTTTGGCAAACAGCCCTGCCCGCCTGCCAGGCTCCAGCCCGTGGTTTCTGGGTCCTGAGTTGTTTTGCCTCTCTGTGACCCATGGCAGAATTGTCTTCCAGAGTAAAATCTGGAGGCTGGAGTTTTGGAGCCTTATTGTTGATATTTGGATACACTGGCCATGCAGGTCAAGTAAACAGGAAGGAAGATAAATCTTTATGCTCTGTTGGCAAGGATTGGCTGTGGCTTTCTCCCAGCTTGCTTCCCTAAGACGAAGGAGCCAAAATTTTATTCAGAGGTATATGAATGGTAGTTGTCCTGTGCTACAGCTTCGCTATCCTGATCTGGGCTCAATCAACTGATGTATGTCCATCCTCTCTAACTGTGTATGGATTCCTTCCCACAAGGTCTTAACATCAGCACTGTGAAACCAGGTGGTTTTAGATTTGTATGCACTACTGTTAGTAAGTGCCTTTCATTCAGTGAGGAGTCAGAGCACTCTGCACCCCATTTGTCTGCCTGTGGATGTTGCAGGGCCTCCCATCACAGCCATGCCTGCTGCTGGGTGAGTGTGGCTGTGGGCTTCCTTGGCTCAAACTGGTCAGAGCCCTTTTTTGGGGGTGTTGGGGGGATTAACTGGTTTTGTTAAAATGGTTTGATTGCCCTGCAAACACTCCTAGTGTTTTATGTTTTATTCTTAGGAACATCAGCTCTGCCTTCATGAAATGAGCCAGATGCCTGGGGCCACAGGTGAGTAAAGGAAAGATTTTGTGGGATTAGGGAGCAGGAGATGCAGGATTTGGGGCAGGACAAGGGGCCTGCAGCTACAGGTCCAGGGCATGGATGAGGGCCGAGGGGCATCACTGGGGGTGCTGTACAGTGGCTGTGTTGAAGCCAAGGCCTGACGGGTCCCTCCTACCCCTGAGGACACTGATGGTGCCCAGTGTGCCTCTGCCTTGGTGACTGCAGTCACAGCAGTGCCATGCCTCACCCTGCTGGACAGCTGGATTTCAGTTTGAGTGCTCTGAGATTGTTTGGTGAGGGTCTCCATACACCATCCAGCTGGTTTTCTCACTGCTAATGCAGTGCACTGCCCTTTGCCTTTGTGGTAACGTGGGCACAGCAGCCAGTGGCTTTTTGGCTGTGCCACTTCCCCGATGATGGGGATACGTGCTCCAACAGGAGGTGTGTGCCTGCTGGCACGCTCAGCAATTACTCACCAGCAGCTGGGCTGGGACCAACCATTACAGCATGCAAGGGAGATGCTTACATTGTCTCTCCCAACAGCCTAGGGTAGGAGATTAAGCTCCCTGCATCATCAGTGGCAAGAAAGTCCCTGGGGAGCCATTCAGAGCATATTAGATTCCCACTCTGAATCATGCCCTGGAAGATGTGGTCTCATTATTGCCTGCATCAAGGCCAAGGGAAGACTGAGCTTGTTTGTTGATATTTAGCAGGGTGGCTCTGTCCATACAATCAGCTTTGCTGAGTTCCTAAATCTTGTGGCTGCACTGTGACAGACACCATCATGGCCCAGCCATGTGCAGCAAAGAAACTGGTGCAGGGGCTGAAGGGAAAAAGGGGGAAAATTAAAAAAATCAGCAGGTCTGGGGAAGAGATGGTGCTTTTCCTCTGCTGTTCAACTGCTGGGTGTCTCAAAATGAGTGTCTAGGAGCAGTCTTTAAAAAAAAAAAGAGAGAGAGAAAGAAAAATAGAGGGGAAAGTGGAGAGGAGTGGAGAGGCGAGGAGAGGAGAGAAGAGAAGAGAAGAGAAGAGAAGAGAAGAGAAGAGAAGAGAAGAGAAGAGAAGAGAAGAGAAGAGAAGAGAAGAGAAGAGAAGAGAAGAGAAGATCCAAACTTGAGTTAAAAAAAAAAGAAAAAACAACAAAAAACAACAACAACAAAAAAAAAACAAACAAACAAACAAAAAAAAACCAACAGCTGAGATAAGGGGAGATGTGGCTGCCCAGGAGGCAGGGCTCTCCCGTGCCCCTCGTCCCCCCCGCCGGGCTCGCTGCCGCGGGGATTTGGGGCGCGGGATCGCGAACGGAGGGCAGGGCCCGGAGCGCGGCCGGGCAGCCACTGCCCCCTGGCGGTGCCGCTCGTTGCCGCAGCTCGGGCTGCGGGCTCCGCTCCGGCCCCGGGGCTGCGTGTCCCCCCCGGCCTCCTCCCGTGCTCACGGCGTGGCCACGAGTGTATCGACCCGCCTCTTCTCGGCCGCTGCACCCCACGTGCAAGGGCAGCGGCAGCAGCTCCTGTTTGTTTATCTGGCGTGGGTGGAATAAGCGAGTGACTCGTTGGTGTTCCAGAACAAGCCTTCCTGCAGTTGCCTCTTGGGAAAGCTGCTGCCGTCCTGCCCTTTGCGGTGCACACAGGGGATCCCCAGTGTTGTGCCCATACCAACCCACACCAGCTCAAATGAGGAATTCAGAAGATGAAGACCAGAACCCATCACCTGCCAAACCAGGAGAGAAGACTGCTCTCACCCCAGGCAGCTCTCGGGCGCAAGAAGCCCGAAGCTGTGCCCTCCGCTGGGGAACCTCTGCCCAGAGCTGCCTTCAGAGGCAGAGCCTGCCCACCCCAGGAGGCACACTGGGGGCAGCAGCCCTGCACGAGTACCCCAGTGCCAGAGGGTGTGCCCCGGCGCCCCGGGCTCCCAGCACCGTGCGTGCCCTGCCCGGGGGCAGGAGGGCCGCTCCGCCTCCTCTTCACGCACACGCGGAGAGCCTTGGCTGCGGAAATCTTCCCTGCCGGGGCGATACACATCGCTTCTCCCAGCTGAGAAAATACCACCGGGTGTTTTGCAGAGCGCGCACGCCGCAGCCAGGAACTCCCACAGCAGCATCTGGCCGGGGGAGCAGCGGGGCGCAGCTCGCACGGAGCCGGCTCGGCCAGTCTGGGCGGGGGCCCGGCACCCCGCCAGAGCCCGGGGCCCCCCGCCAGAGCCCACGGCACCCCCCAGAGCCCGGGGCACCCCGCCAGAGCCCCCGGCACCCACGGGCACCTGTGCGGCTCCGGGGAGCTGCTGCCCAGGGGCTCTGCCCGGGGCTGCGAGCTGCCTGCGGCTCGGTTCGATGGTGCGTCTTTCAAAGCTCTGCCTGGCACTCGTGGGTCCTGCTCCGGGGAGCCTGAATGCGAGAGGAGCCCCCGGCGCTGGGCAAGCACCCGCTGCAGCTCGGGGCTGAGCCGTGGAGACGGGGGGCAGCTCCCCGGGGGAAGATGGGGAGCCGGAGAGGGTGGCACCCACCCCGGCTGGCAGGCGGGGAACGGTGCTGTGCTGGCAGTCGCGGGCAGCGCTGGTGTGGGGCCACCTCCGTGCTCGGCAGCGAGTCACCCCCACTGCCCGCCCTGCCCCGGTCTCCAGGCCCCAGCACAGTTTCTCTGGTTGGGGTCTCACGTTCTGCAGGGAGCCCAAAGCACCCGTTTGCACTCAAAGGTGTGGGCAGGGTGCTCAGCTCTCAGGAGTGGACAGGCATTTTTCAGGCACTTCTGCTCAGATATTCAGCATTCAGCCCAACCATCTCCAGGCTTTGCCTGCACTTCCCTCTCCCCATCACCAGCACCAACACGAAGCTGGCCAGGAGCAGGTCTGAAGGGGAAGATATGTTGGAGTGGCCTCTTGGAAGAGATTTTCAGCTCTGTCCTAGAATACTGAACTCTAGCAAGGTGTTTCCCAGTTTTTTAGGAGAACCTCTGATGTACTTCAGTTTTTCCTGAGCTTCCTAAGTGGAACCCCAGGAAATCTGCCGACTTCCTGTTTTCTTCCTGAGGTTGTTTTCATTTGTTGGCTGGTTCTTTTTTATTTTTGTTTTGTTTTCCCAAATCTCTTTGTGAGCCTCTAATTAATTCAGCTTCTGATTCCTTGGCAGTTGCCTCTGGAGACAACACTGAAGATTTCTACACATGTGATCCATCTTCTTCTTGGCTGCATAGCCCTCAGTGCTGGAATTGGGTAAGAAATGTTACAACAGACCCTAGTACACTGTAGCAGGGATGTTAGGAAATAAAATATTGCACAGTGCTGCGTGAAAAACTCTTTGATTAATTAAAGGCGTGGGTGGCTACACAATTGCATCAAATTATCCACGCGCCGTGGCGAAATGCGAGGTAGAGGCATTGATTTCTTATTCCAAGGACACGGTCAAGCAGCCCTTGCTGAGCCTGCAGAGAGTTGCTGGGCTGAAGGTGAGCAAGAGTATTTTTCGTAGGGAAGTTTTCCACAGAGACAGGGAGTAGTGGATCATCTCCACCACGCTGTGCCTGGAAGGTGCTGCAATGCCCGTGTGTGAGAAGCCTGGCCCCGGAGCAGTGCCCAGTGCCCTCCCCTCAGGGCAGCATTTGGCCTCTTCAGGCTGGTGCTGAGCAAATACCCAGCCCTGGGCACTGGCCTGTGGGAGCCAGTCCTCTCCCTCTGGCCTGAGCCTCAAACCCACAACATCCTTTGAAAATCCTGAGCAGGGCTTCCCTCAGCTGGAGGAGCAGCCTGTGGTGGTTCCTGCCTGCCACTGAGGGTGATTTGCCCTCCTTAGAGAAAAGTTTTATTCCAGCTTTAAGTGACTGGGTGGCAATGCAGTTGCTTCTATTACAGTTTATATTTTAGTTTTCCTGCTGCTTAATTAGTGATTGAACAGGAGGAAGTCAGTGTTTAGGAGCTATCAGCAGGCAGGATTGTGCTGTGCATTGGAGGTTAAGGGCTCACTGTTAAAACACATGCACCAAAACCACACACAAACTAGATTTTGCACAACTCTAACAGCAGTGACTCAGCTTGCCCCGAAGAAGAGATGGCTGAACGTGTTCCACCTGGCCCAGAACCTTATCATTTCACCCAAGGGTAAAATATTAGTGAGTAACCATTAAGCCAAGTACGTTACAGTCAGGCCATGGGCAGCAGCTGTCAGATGATTTCAGCCTTGCCTCGGAGGAGAGGAAATTGGACATGACTGAAAGCCCTGCCAGGGTAGCCAGCAGCCACACGAAGTGGGGCAGGGGAGGAGGTGAAGGAACCCTGCATCCTACACAGGCAGTGACCAGCTGCTGTCTGAAGAGGCCCAAAGAATCAGAGACCTGACAGAAATTGGATTTTTGTTTGTTCACTTGCTTGCTGTTGTTTTTGTATTCGTGCCCCCATGGCCAGGAGGCAGAACAGAGATGCCAAGGTGTTTCACAGGAGGTGAAACCCAGCAAGGGAATCTAGCTGGGAAGAAACTGTAGCTCTTGAGTCTCACATCTCCATTTGAAGTGAGGTGATGGTGGGCCCAAGGAGCACACAGGTTAACCCCTGCATGCCTGGTTATGCCAGGGCATCTGGAATAGCTTTGACAAGGTTCTCAGCTAGTTGGGACAGGCAAATCAATCCCAGTGAGGCTGCAGAAAAGGATGCCCAAGACGAACATCTGTACTAATACAGGCAAATTTCCTGAGCCTGATTTTTTTCCCATTAATGCTGCTTTATCTGGCTGTGAGCATCTCTGCTGCAGGTGAGAGAAGAGCAATGCTGACTGGGGTGGCCAGGCATGACGGGGAGGGAGAAGGTCAAGGTGATGCTCCCAGAGCTGGCCTGTGTTCCCAGGCAGCACTCTGCCCTTTTTCTAGGTTAGAACCCTTTTGGTGCATTCATCCCTGTTTATACCAAGTGTGTCTGCAGGCAGAGCTGCCCTCAGACCACCATGGCCTGGCAGCACAGAGACTATTGGCTTGCAGAGCTACTGAAGGAGGGCAAAACAAAAAGTCCAGTTGGGTTTTCCCCAGAAGTTGCAGGCGTTTAGAAGGAATTAGCAGCAGCCATGTCATTTCTTGGGAAGGGTGGAAGTGCTGGAAGTGCGATGCAGTTTGAAGGCAGCAGGGGAGGACCCAGGGCAGTGCCTGGGGTGTGCAGCACTCGGGTCTCCCCAGGACCATGCAGTGCTCAAAGTGGCAGTAAATTCGGGTTGCAGCTCTTCCCCATAGCCTGGAGCATGGGCTACCCAGCAGGAGCTTCTGACCCGGAAATTTTCTTTTGCTGCTAGGCCCATCACAGGAGCAGGAGAGATGTTTGTTATCTTTTGTCTGGTGGCGCCAGCAGTTGAGCAAGAAGAGTGGGAGGCTGGCTGCTGGCTGCTGTACCCGTGCCATCCGGAGCTCCCACCTCATCCCGCGGGGTGGGGGACTCACAGGCTTGGTAGCATTCCTGGTATGGTGTATCTCCCCTTTGTTTCGGTGTAATTAGTCTGAAAAGGGAGAAAGGATGTGGCATCTTCCACCTCAAGGGGAACTGCTAGAGCCTCATTAGCAGGGCGCGGGTCGTGGCTGCAGGGGCACAGGGAGGGACACGCACGGTGCCAGCTGAGCAGGCAGGGTGTGTGCTCATCAGGCAGCATTTCTCTCTCCCTGCAGCGCCTGGCTTTGGTGCAAGCACGTTTACTTTCCCCGTGGCCTCTCAGGAGGCTCCAGAAGGGTGGGCAAGCCCAAGCTGCCAGGAAAGCTTGGTGGCAGCACCGTGGGCTTGTGGCTGGCAGGGTGGACCTGGCAGATTGCTGGGCACAGAAGAGCACAGCACATCTTTTGCTCATGGCTGAACTTTTGGGAGATGCACGGGAACATCCGTCTCTTCACAGCCATGAGCAGGATGGAAAAACCCTGCCGGGCTGCTGTGCTTGCAGAGATGCTCTAAAGGCTGTGTGAGTCACCTGGGGAAGCACAGGGTGCAGCCAGGCTCCAGAGAAAGTCCGTGTGCCCTTCATCCCATCCCTGAGAGTCACTGCTGGGGACACGTTTCGATGTGGGAAGGGGTATTCTGAGAGTGTTTGCTCAGAGCACCTCAGGGTGTCAACCACACACGGCTCAGGGCTTTCCCTGGGGACCTTCAGTGACAAGCCCTGCCCTGCAGCGGTGCAGAATGAGTGCAGTGATCACCCCAGTTCACAGCCTGCCCCATCCTCTCCCAGTGCCATGAGCTGCCCATATAAAGGACTCCGTTTTCCCCTTGACCCTCTGGCCAGAGGAAGGAAGGAGGGGCTCACATGACAGCTTTTTCCAGTGTGCTTAGTGAGGGGAAAAAATGCCGTGGGAGGTGGCTGAGGGCTTTCCCCACCTAGACAGGGAGCCCACCCACCCACACCCAGTTCTTCTGTTTGGAGGAGCCAGGCTGTGCCCTGATGCTGTAGGCAGGTAACTGTCACAGAGTAGATAGACGTGAAACTACTCGGCTTCTTCTGCCTCACCCAGGGCCAGAAGGGTTTTTTGAAAACAAAAATAAAAGGGAAAATACAGTCTCCACCCTTCCACCCATTTTGGCCGGCAAATCAAATAAAACAATCTCAGAGCTGGCACCACTGGAGCAGTGAATGCCAGCTCCCAGCCTCTCACATGAGGTGTTGAAATGAAAGGAGATGAACAAACAACCCCCAGGTGCCTGGGGGCCACAAACTGGTTTTAAGATGCTGGTGGATTGTTTTTCCCTGGATGGTGGTGGGAGCAGCCCCCCACAATCACCCCATGATGGGGCAGCTGCCCCCTGTAGCAACTTGGTCACCCCTGGGCTCTGGGCACGAATTGATCTGGCTCGGTGAAAAGGGCTTGGTGAGAAATGCACCTCACCACGGATGGTTTTCATGGACACCCTGCCTTGGGGCAGTGACAATATGGTGAAGGGGATGTCAGGCTCAGCCATCACCTCAGATGTGCCTGATGGTTGCAGGGAGCCCTGCAAGGATAAACCAGGTGCCAAGGTGCCCTACAGCAGCTGGAGCTTCTGCCCTGGATGGATACACTTGGCCCATGTACGTTTGGTTGCTGTAACTAATACGAGTCTTTAAAATACAGGTGGGGGGGTTTAAGTGGTTTTACAGACAACATTCCCCTACTTAGGGCTATGTACTCTCAGAGGTGGCTCTGGGTTTGCCATGAACAGACCTTGTCATAGGTGCAATGAAGATTTGCTCAAAATTTGTCAGGGGATCCACATTCTTGCCTCCATGGGGGGAAGCATAAGACACCTTCCTCTCCACCTTTGCTACAGTCCAGTTACAGCACCGTGAGCAGCTGGGAGATGCTCTGCAGGGCAGTCACACTTCTTCACAGCTTCTACCACAACGCAGTCAGATCAGCCACTCTCATTTCATGTACTGGGGCTGCCCATTGGTGGCACGTGGTGGCCTCATATCTCGCCAATAAAGCAGGGACAAGCCTTTAACCTGATGCTTTCAGCCGACATCAGGTGCAGAGGCTCTGCAAGGAGGGGATGTGACACTGGGCTGTGCTGGGATATCACTCCTGGCACTGCTGGGATCAGGCTGGCCAGTCAGATGCAAGTTTTACCCCTGAGCTTAGGAAAATTGTAGAAAAGCCACGAGTGATGGAAGGGTGGTTTTCCCTGGTGCTTTTCCCCCGTGGCTCAGCTGTTGGGCTCGCACGCAAGGCCGGGCAGGAGCTGCTTTATCAGCTCACCCCATCACAGCAGCAGGCGATGCTGTGCTGCCATCTCTGCTGCTAATCTCATTACAAAGAAAGGAGGAGTAGAAGCTAAACTGAGCTCATGCTAATTCCCCCTGCCCTGCCCTGCTCAGCTTCAGGAAATACCTACTAGAATTGCCACTCTCGTAATCCAAATCATCCCTGGCAACAATCATTAGCTGACTTGCTCCTTTGCCAAGTGTGGCCACTCACCAGCCCGCTCTGGTTGCCCCCAGGGTCCCCACAGGGTCCCCACTAATGGCTCCCACCGTGGCTCCCACCAGGGCACACACTGCAGGCTCCTGCACTTGTGCTCTGCCACCACAGCCCTGCACGCTGCTGCCCGGCCAGACCCCGGCCGGACCCCCTCCCCTGAGGTTCAGGGGTGCTCTCACCCAGAAACAAGGTGAGGGTGGCCAGGCAGCTCTCTGAGTCACCTGTTTTGCTTTCTCAAGTTCCTCTAGTGTGCTGCACTTATTTTTGGTGGGGTTGGATGCTGGCCAGGAGGTTGGGACATGCTGACATTTGCGATTATTTTTTTTCTACATGACAAAAGTTTTGCTAAATGAGAAGGAAACAAACTCAGTGCCAGCTTTCACCATGTATTTAAAACAAGATAAAAGCAATTCTGGGCTGGTCGTGGTATCCTCTAGACCTGTGGGGACAGCAGTTTCCACTGGGGGGATGGTCAGGTGGCCCACACACGCTGCACTGTGCTCCCCGAGGATACTGGGGACCTCTGTGACTCTCAGTGACATCGATTGGACCTGTCCATGTGGGGCCCTGGGCCCAAAGTGAAGGCAAGGCTGTGCTTGGGGTGAACAACAGTGGGGATCTGACTGTGCATGGCTGCACTCTGCACCCTCCCTGACACCAGGGCATCCCACCCCTCTGGGTGCTGGTGTGGAAATGGAGTGGTGGGAGGAGAATCTACATCTCCATGGGCCCACCCACACCTGGGGAAGAGCACAGTGCCTTGGGATCTGGCCAGGGTCGTACCCCAATGCACTGACAAGCAGGAACACTTCTCCCAGGAAAAGGTGGCTCTTACAGTGGGGTGTGGACATAAGGAGCAGTTGTGGAAACAAAAGACATACTTCTTTCCTCTTTTAATATAGTTCTTCCCAAAGCAGGACTAGCCCATTTTTATCTCACTGCCAGCTGTTTTGTTCTTTTTTCCCCCAGGCTGGGCAAGGGTGTGGACAGGAGGAAACAACTTTTTTTTTTTTTTAATGGCAGTTTTTCATGGGAAGATGTTCAGCTGCCTGTGAGTGCTCAGGTTGGCTCTGCCCACGTGTAAGCAGGAAGGATGAGCAGGGCTCAGAGCAAACTCCATCTCCTTGGTCTGCCCACATCTTTTCCCTGTTGTTATTGGAAACTGGCTGTCCAAATGGCCCTAAGCCTCCCCAACAATACTGGCAAGATTCAGTTGCTTAAAATTAATGCCTCAGAAAGTCTCACAGGCTAATGCCCATGGAATGTCCAGGTTTCTTTAGACTGTAGCCACTGGATGTAAAGAGCTTTAGGTATTTCAGTTTTGATTATAGATTCAGGAATTTGTAAGTACCCACAAGTCTTATTTTCAGGTGAGGTTTCAGGGATGAGCTTTTGGCTGGAGAGAAGCTTTCAGCAGTCACTTGGAGTAAGGCATTTACAGCCCAAGGGGGCTCAGCCTCAGGCTTTCTGCTGGCCTCTCAGAGGTTTTTTTACTTACACAAGGTGTTTTCCATGCTGCTACGCTCTGCATGAGGCATCAGGTGCCTTGCTGGGCCATCATGACTCCTGTGCCCTTGGAGCCACAAAAGCCTCGGTGCTTTTGCTGCCACTGGTTCTTCACACTCTGTTGCTGCATCCCTGGCTGCAAAGTGCAGTCTTGTCCTTAATGCAGGCATCATTTCGTCTGTGCTGTCCTGAAACAGGACGGAGCTGCCTTTGCTGAGACACGCCTGTGGCACAGAGCAGGCTCCTCCAGTGCCCCCACAACCTGCAGCAGCTTTGTGTGAGGGCAAGTGAGCTTGGCTTGGGCCCACTTGGACATCAAAACAAAACAAAACAAAACAAACAACAAAACAAATCTTCTTGGTAGTAATGAATCTTTGCATGGAGTAACACCACGCAGGCTTCCCTTTCAAAACCACATCCACGCCCAAACACACACACAGAACCACCTCAGTTGTTGTTTAAAATAATTTTAAATTCCATTGCATTTCCTTTATGGGTAGTTGTTGTTTTTTTTCCCTCGTTGACTGTCATAAATCAACCCTGCTAATCCCACTCTGCTTATTATTATCAGGAAGGGCACGGCAGAGTGCACAAGGAACTAAGGCACAGTTCAACCACCTCCATCTCCAAAAGGCTCCTGTTGCTGGTGGTAGAACTGGGGAGTGTATAACACATGGCCAGCACCTCAGTGGGCTGTGCTTCCCTTTGGTGGCCAAGCCTTGGCCAGGGGAGCTCGGAGCTGGCCTGGGAAGTGCTCTGGAATGCACATCAGCTTTGTGCTCAGTGCCCTGACTGCAGGCACTGCCTCCCTGGGGAGCTGCTTCGTGATGGGGCTTTGGGAAGCAGCAATTACCAGACTGGCAGGTCAAGAGAGGAGTAACAATGTGAATTGAAGTAGGAGGAAGCAAAAATGTAAGTGCACCAGGTTGTCCCTGGGGCATATTTGACCAAGGAGGAGTGTATACATTCAGTATTGTTGTCAGCTTTCTTCTCACAGGGATGCAGGTGCCCTGCAGGCACTGTGGATGTGACCCTGACAGCTCTGCCAGATACCAGGCCCCTACATCAAATCTAAGAGTTAGAATTAATTTCTCAGAGTCCAAGCCACCTTGGTGGCAACCCATCCCACTTGGATACAAGAGACCCAAAAACCTACACTGTATTTTGGTGCATACCCCAAAGAGCTCTGCCACTTGCTCCTGTGAGGCTACAGAGTGCCAATAAACTTGGCACCCACCTCTGCTGTTGCAGCAGAAATACAAATCCACTTCTGAGCTAGACTTTGCCAGAGAAGAGAGCTGGAAAAACAAACTAACAGGAGAAGTGCCTTTGACTCACTGCATTCCCATTTCCTGGCTCCAGCCTGGTCTCATTGGCAGAATAGTGCAGTGAACAGCATGGCCCAGGCAGCCCAGAGCCTTTTCCCTTCTTGGGGATTCAGGGGCCGTGTTTGTAACTGAGTCCTGAAATGTTGCATCCCCCTGAGGCTGCTCCATGGCTCTGCACCGAATAAAAGGTTTCACCCGAGGTGTCTGTGGCCTTGCACACCCAGCACTGCACAGGGGCTGTGGCTCCCTCTGCTCTCCAAACTGCCTGCAGCACGTCCATGGTGTGGAAGTGACTGCACAGCTGGACACAGAGCCAGGGAGATGGACAGCAGCCAGAAGCCCCCCACACAATCCACGCTCCTCCAACATGGAAAGGGGGCTGTGCTCTAAGTTCTAAGGCAGGAAACCCCACAGGCACCATCATGAAGCAGACCCCACATTCCCTGGTCTCTCCTTCTAATATTTGACTGAAGAAAGACAAAGACAGGCACAGATGTGTTTAGTTTATTTTCCCTGGATTTAGACACAGCTCTGGCTGACCACCACAGCAGCAAACAAACCATGACCTGTGCCAGCCCCTGCACCTCCTCGCAGGAGAACCAGCAGGTGGGATCCCTGGGAGGGCTGGGGCTGCTCCGAGGGGCAGCTCTGCAGGATGCACTTGGGCAGTGGTTGTTGGGGGATGGCAGCACAGACCCACACAGAAGGTGCAGCATTAGGAGTCAAGCCTTGGCTGCAGCAGCGTGGTGAACGTGGAGGGACAATGAAAGGGGTGTCAGCTCTCCAAAGTGAGCAGCTGCCCTCCCCTCCTTCCCCCCAGCTTCTCCTCTGGCTGTTTTGCAAAGGGAGAGGGGGTTAAGCATTTACAGAAGAGGCACTTAAGCAGGGAAGGCTCTTTGAAGGCAGAGACCTGTGGGCAGTTCTTTGGGGAGCCAACATGATGAATCTTTTCAACCGCCTTGTAGGAAGGGAGATAAACTCAAGGGAATAAGCAATGCTGGTGGCTCAGAAACACCCAGACCTTGTTCCTCTGCAGATTCAGCATTGGAGGAAGGGCAGCAAATGACTCTTCCAGCATTTTCTATGTGGTAATAGTGCCCTCTTCACAACTTGTTTTGCCAGATGCACAGAGTTCCCCTCTGTCTTGCCCAGGACCAGCTTTTGAGGAGGTTTCTACAGAAGAACAATCCTTGTCTATAGCAGTGACTGGATTTATTCTATTTGCAGCCAGTGACTGGATGGGAACAGGGGGCTTCTGAGCCTGGGAGGTTTGAATAGGAACAAGATGCAGGAGCAAAGAGAAAAGACAATTCTCTGTTGCAGATTTTAAGTCCTGGGAATGCCACAACTGGCAGAGGGGAGCAAAAAGGACTAAAGAAAAGAGCCAGCGAAGCAGGGAGCTGAGTAACACTGCTCAAGGATGTGAACTCCAGCAAAGGTCCCTGCAGTGTTTTCTGGACAGATGTCAGCCTTGCAGTAATTTTAAGATTGCTAAAACCTGCCTTTTAGGAACTGCATTCTAGCAGCAGAAGCACCTGTTGGGTCAAAATAAAAGCTGTCCTTGAGTCTGGGACAGCAATTCTGTGACTCAGTGCCTGTTCTGATTGAGATGGGGCTGCTCTGATCCCACACACAGGACTAAATTTAATAGTTGGGGAGGGATGATTTACTGGCTTAGCAGCAGTTACTTGACCATTTGCAACAAATGCTTCCACTGCAACAGGCTGGGTCAGAACCCCTCTGAGCAGATAGATACTACCACACCATGAACATCTGCTGCTTCTGCACTGCCAGGAGGGGAGGATGCAGCCAGGACATCCCAAGTACGGAGCTGCACCGTGACCATCCAACACCATGGCACTTCCTAAGCTGCTTTGCAACAGGGACCTGGAAATTATGACTGCAAGCTTTGGGTTCTACCAGGAGCAGACTGGGCTGGAAGCTCTAAGGATGCAGTGTGAAGCAGCATCCTTCATGTTCCCGGGCCATTAGCAAGAGAAGGGACTGAACACGAGTGACAGACCCTGTTTCACCAGAGTCAGCTGCAAATCACATCCCTTCCTGCCTGTGCACAGCTCACCCCTCTGCTCAGCAGCTGATTTCCAGAAGCTCTGCTCAGAATTAATGCCCAAACACCAGCTTTGCATGGCTACAGAGGTATCTCCATTTTGCTAGAGCTTGGGTTTTCCTTTGTTTTTTCCCCTAAAAGGCATATTTCAAATGGTGAGGGACAGTCATTACTCCAGTTTTTGTGCTCCAGTTTCCCCTAAGAAGAAGCAGGAGGAAGACTGGTGCATTAGGACACCTGAGACATTTCTCCAGCAGATGCTAAAGAGAAGCAGCTATTTTTGGTTGAGAAAAAAAAAAAAAAATAGGTTCTCTCAGGGGGTAGAGTGGGCCTGAATGAGTCCTGAGAAGTGCTAGAAAAGAAGAACAGGGAATAGTGGAAGCAGAGTCAGCCCCACCAGGAGATACTGGCACAGGGATGAGGGTTCCAGCAAAAGCTGTGCTAAACACAGAAGAGGCACTCCTGAAACTCCACAATCATATTAACCTATTAATTTATACAGCATCTCTGTACAAAAATAGAAGGGTTCTAATAAGATTAACAATATTAAATAAATATTTAATAGAAAAAGTCTTTGGCCTAGCTCATAGCTCATCCTTTGGGTTGATGTTCATTTCACTGGGTCCTAGATGCTCCTGGTCCAACATCGCAATCACTTCATCTGCCTGGATTCGTTCCTGCAAGAGGGGAAGGGAAGAAATGGTAACAGCAGAGCTTCAGTGCCTGCTCCAGCTAATTCAGTGAGGCACAGGCTGCTGGGAGGACACACAGCAAGGATTTTACCCCAGAACCTGCAGTGTAGGTGAGAGGATAGGGGAGAGCCTGGGACTCGAGCTGGGGATTTGCTGGGCAAAATTAATCAAATCCCTTTCCACCTCAATACCGGATTCCCTCCTCCCTGCAGGGCTGCAGTGGTTGGGGCAGAGCTGATGTTCTGCAGTTCCCTTATCACACTCCATTAGCAGCCACTGCCACAGCACACCCTCCTCCTGTCCCCCCGACTTGAGGCTGATTTCCAGCTCCCCGGGCAGGGCTGATCTCCCACCATACAGGCACCAAGCCTGGAGGAATTTCTGTTCGTGCAAAAAAACTGAGAGACATTGAAGTACATGTCTGAAAATAAGCTTTTCCCCAAATCTCGCAGCCCACCTCTATCACAAGGCAAAGGAATGAGGGTTTTGCATTCTCCCTACATTTAGTTTTGCTTGGCCTTGTATCTTTTACTTTTACAGACCAGAATTGCTATCAAAGGGAGGCAGGGGCTGGTACAGCAGCTTTTTAAAACAGAATGTAGAGGGTGCCTGGTGAAAGGCATCACAGCCCAGATCTTCCAAGGCATCTTGGGTGCCCAGAGCCATGGACTTCAGGTTGCCAAAATGCCTATGAGAGGACTTAGCAGCAGGACTCAGCACAGCACTCTGAGCTGTGGACGGCTCCGGAGGAGTTCCCCATCCAGCAGGCTGTTGCCACTAGGTGTCAGAAATGGCCAGCCCAGCCCTGCACGGAGCCCTTCCACGCCCCACTCAGCGCCCCAGCCCAGCACTGCACCCCACGGGCCAAGGGCAATGCGTGCCCAGGAGCAGGACTGGCAGGAAAAACCTGCCCCAGGGCCACCAGCTCGGACCATGGGAGTGCTGCTGTGGGGGGAGTAATGGGAGGAAAACATGTACTGGGACTGGAGAATGGGATGGTCCTGGCTCCTGTGGGATGCCGAGTATGCCCCAGCTCCCCTCACATCACGATGGAGGGACTCACCAGCTCTCTGTAAAGAGGGTCCAAGGTGAACCAGAGAGCCACAGCGCACCGCTGGCCTTTGGTGACCGCCTTCACCCCGTGGGGGTTCTCACCACCCGAAGAGAAGCTGATCATTCTCCCACACTTGGGCTTGATGGAGGCCTGCAGGGAAACAGCAACACCAGGCTGGCAAGGAGCAGCACGGCTGCACGCTCTGGCTGTGGCTGGGCTCACCATGGTCCAGGGCTTGGGACCACGCTGGGCACCCCTCTGCCTCACCCCAGGACCTGCTGAGCTGCTCTGGGGGACATGTAGGGCTCTGGGCATGGCTGGGAAAATGTGTGGGGTAAAGAGGGAGGTGTGAAGCTTGCTCCTGCTGTGCAGACATCGTGCAGGAAGGACATAATGGCATGGAGTCTCTGCAACACTACAGGTGATCACCTGGAGCAAAACGAGGCCATGGCATAACTCCAGGGAGGTCCAGAGTAAGCCTGGCACGGCTGTGAAACACCTCTTTCTTCTCTTGGCAGAGCTCACAAGAGTCCTGCAGGACCTTGGGAGCAGAAGTGCCAACCAAACCAACCCTCAGGCACTTAAGCAGACACAATCTACCCTCCAGCACCTCCAGAGACCCCAGCACGGTGCCCAGACCTCTGTCCAACCACAGGGTGGGTGCCCAGCTTCCTTAATGGCCCCAAACAGAGGTGAGGGCTCATGCCTGAGCCACGTCCCTCTCAGGTTCTGAAGTCCACCACTGGGACCCACTCCAGAACAAGAGACCTGGATCAGGCACTGCATGTGTATGGAGGCACCAATTCATGTTTGACCACGAGATGGGGTGGCAGCTCAGCAGTCCTCCAGGCAGGGACAACTACCAGCCAGCCCTTTGCCTGCACTGGGGGTGGGGAGAACCCCTGATCTGCAGATTTCCTCTAGGAAGGGAACAGAAGGTCTGTGCACCTCTGCAGCAGGATTTTGTATGGGCTGTTGCAAGGTAGGAGCCACAGGCTGCCCGGGAAAGTCCAGAGCCCTGAGCATGCACTGCTGAGGAACAGCTTTTGGCCCACAGCACCAACTCACCGTAACAGTTTTGGCATCCATCTCAGTGAAAATGAACTCACCGCCTTCGAAATCTGCGTTCATGTACAGGAGGGCACTGGGGAAGGAAGTGGGAGACCCCTGTCAGGGGAGCACTGGGGAGGTCTCAAGGCTGACCCCCACCTCCTGGACAGATCCCACACTGCTCCAGTAAAACATGGGTGGGACACAGCCAGAGGGAGAGAAGTCCCTAAGGAGATCCCCTCCCTTCCTTCCTACCTGTAATCCCGAAAGGTGTAGGCAGGAGGCTCCTTCCAGCACTCGTTGGCCTCGGGGTCCAAGAGGCAGTTGTCGGCATGGATGGGATGGCTCAGATCATTCCTTCTCTCCTGCTGGCCTAGGCAGGAGCATGTGGAGGAAGGGGGAAGGAGAAGGGGTGGATGAGATGGAAATGCCATGCTCTGTGGGGTCTCATCATGGGGTGGGAGCCTGCCCTGACCCCACTCCGGGTGGTGCTCACAGGTGAGAGGAGGAAAGGAGCGGCTGGGGAGAAAAGGCAACATCTGAGGACTCAGATCTGCACAGGTCTGCCTGTTCCTTATACAGGGAAGCGAGATGGAGAGTGGGGGCTGGGGTGGAAAGGAGAAGGGACAGACAGAGATGGCAAGAGAAGAGGGAGGAGAAAACAAAAGAGTTGCAGGCATGAAAATTAAGAGACACCAGAAATGAGCTCTTTGGGACAGCAGTGTCCCCTTTTTGCTGCTGTGGGATGCTGACTTTGCCCAGCCCTTGGCAACCAATTTAAACATCAAGCAAAATGGAGCTACTCTGAGCTTGGGACCCCCACTCCCAAAGCCCCCATGGAGGGCTGAAGCCCTCCCATCCTCCCTGCTCCACTGGCAGCCCCGACTCCTCACCGGAGAGGGCGGTGCGGCACACCAGGTGTGTGTAGGAGAAGTAGAGCGTGGAGTTGAGCAGGAAGTAGGACTGGACGATCCTGCGAGCCTTCTCGCTGATGTCGTAGAACAGCCGGGCGCTCTTCAGCGGGACACGGCCCTCGTAGCCATACTGGGCAAGGAGACAGGCCAAGGCAGGTCAGAGTCCTGTGCAGACTGGGAGGGAGGGCACGGGAGAGGAGGAGAAGGAAGAGGGAGCTGCACCTTGAGGGCTTTGAGGACAGTGGCTCCTTCAAATCTCTCATTCGGGGTGTGGGGAGAGGTTTTGCCCCTGTAGCCATCTCCAGCCAACATGATCCCCTGGAAGACATGAATACAGATGAGGGGTGAACTGGTTTGTCAGGAGAGAGGGATCTGCAATGGAAGCACATGGCACCCTCTTCCCCAAATCCCCCGGGATTCACTGGGCCAGGTGAGTTGGGTGGGAAGGAGCTGCAGCTCTCTGTGAACGCGGATGCTGGATATCAACCACCCACCTCCTACCTGGGGATGGTCAGGCACCCTCAGTCCCCTCCCAGGCTCAGTTAATGGTGAATGAGGTGGCTCAACCAGACTTGTGGATGAGCATCCTGTGGGCTTGTGTGTAACATGGGGAAGGAGCTCTTCCTGCACAGGCTCTGTCTCGCAGCGCGTTTGTAGGAGCAGCCCAGGATGGAGCAGCAGCTCCCACGCTGCAGTTCCAGGTGTGCCATGGGGACAAGCATCCACCTGCTCTCCACAGGCACCCTGGCATCAGCTGTGAGGCTCAGGGGCAAGGCATCAACCCAGAAGCTCTCCAGAGGCTGGTGACACGTTCAGCTGTCACCCTCAGCCCAGGACCACTGCCCACTCACAGTGGCCACCCTGTGCAGCTCCCGGCACTGCTCCTCCGAGATGACGTTGTCCAGCAGCACTCGCTGCGTGCCGTTCAGCTGCTCAGAGTTGTAGACAAACTTCACATCGCTGTAGAGAAGAGGGCCCCCTGAGGAGAGACACAAAACCATCCTGCTGAACGTGCCCTGGCCTTGTTGACATCTTGCACCGTGGCTGGAGGCCAGCTGAAGTCACCCAGGTGTGCTGACAGGCAAAGAGATCCACAGCAGAGAGCAGAGTTTGGCCTCCCCTCAGAAACAAACAGAAGAAATGGGAACACATGGAGATGAAATCAATTTGCTGCAGGAGCAGCAGCATTTTCTACTGTCTCAACAGCTGCCTTGCAAATGCAGGGACTACAGCCTGAAAACACCAAACCTCAGCCTCTTCCATGATCTCCTTGAAGAGAGAAAATGAAAGAAATGGTAACAATAAAAGCCTAAACCAGATGTTTCTCCAGGAGAAAAGTGAAATACATCTAAACTGTGGGGAAAATTATTTGTTGTCCCAGAGAGGCAATGAAATGGAGGAAACAGAGCCACAGAGTTCCTCTCACTATGTGGCACAAGGAAACCTCTCTTTGACAATGCTTTTATAACTTTTACTTTTCCTGTCTATTGAGTCAAAGCTGTGTTCTTGGCAGGTCTCCTTGGCCTATGGAGGACACGTAACCCCCACAGAGCCCTGTCATTAGCCCACAGCTTGATTTCTGAAAAGTTAGGTTTCTTGGAAATGAAGAAGATGGGACGTTTCTGGTGTTCACTGTGCTGATTTTGTTGCCTGATAACCACACTTACTGCAAATGGAGCTGGATCAGAATGAGGATTCTCAAATCCATACTCCTGGCACGCTCCGACTCAGGGCTGAGTTTTCCAGCTTGGATGTTCTTCCCCAGCCACAGGCACATGAGGGATGAACATGGAAGGCATCACTCCCCACTTCCAACATTTCTTCTGTTCCTCCCAGGGACCCAGTGGGGCAGCCCTGTGCCATGGACACCAAACCCCTGTCCCACACTGACAGTGTGCTCCCACCTGCT
Organism: Daphoenositta chrysoptera; assembly: GCA_013397915.1. Lineage (NCBI taxonomy): Eukaryota > Metazoa > Chordata > Aves > Passeriformes > Daphoenositta > Daphoenositta chrysoptera. Next base: position 813,618 of record VZRO01000866.1, read on the forward strand.
TTCCTTGCCTCTGCCTCCTCGAAGCACCAGCAGAGAGACAGACCTATTTCCTGTGTCTGTGACCTGTCAAAAACACCCCAAAGAAACTGAGGAATTCTTTGGACTTTTGGGAGTGAAGGAATTGGCAGAAAGGAGGAAGGGGGGAAGGGTAGAAGTACAGAAGAGTACAAAATTAAAACAGACTTTTCTCTTTCGGCCTTTTCTTCTTCCAAGTAAAAAGAGAGAAGGAAAAAAAGACAACAGAGGAAGGCAGCAGCTGGATGGACAAAAATCCCACTTTCTTTTTGAATGGTTTGTTTTCTTTGTAAACAAAAACATTCTTCAAGTAAACCAGAATAAGAGCATAGAGAGAAATAAAAACAGTAAGAAGGACTCTGAAATTACTTGGTTATAGATGGCAAACAGGCCAACAAATATAGTTCAACCAGCTCTTGGCTTAAGCAAGATCTTTGGGATCTTACTGTGGTATTTTCCTATTGTATGTACAGCTAGAGAAGGGATAACAACCCTCTGAACACAACACTGAGCAGCTGGACACAACTTGTGCTGGAGAAAGCTGTGAAATTCCCCAAAAAGTGCTACCACCCTTTGCATTAGAGGGAGGTTTAATTGCCTGCTGCTGTGGAGCTGGCTCACTAGAGACACAAGACACCTCCTGGCTTGAGACCCTGTTGTTTTGCAGCAAGGACTCTGCTTTGGTGCTTGGCTACAACATTGTTTTTCAAAATTGTTATGGGGAAAAATCCTATCTTTAGTAGAAGATGTTATGGTATTTTCTGTGGTTGCCGAAAATGTGCTGAAACCAGTTGAAACGTCTGCTGACAGGCTTATAAACAAGTGATTTCATGTGAGCTAAGACATGAAATCATAAGCCAGTCTGCAAAGAGAAGTAGTTGCTAATATGGTGTGATCCAGCACATTTAGCAAAGCATCAGGTCCAGACGCTTGCAGCACCCATCCTTCTGCAGCCAGGACAACAGGGAACACGTTGTCTTAGAAGCACCTGGAGGGAAGACTACTGTTTGCTGGTTTTTCCCCATGGTGAGGAAGACACAACCTCCCAGCTCCACATCTCAGGGCTCTGTACTGAGCAGCTCAGCAGCTGGGTAAAACAAGTCCAAGGGCACAGCAGTGCCCTGGGATCCACAGACCCAGAATTGCTGTGGCAGCACTGAAGGCTTCTCTGTGTCTTAAACAAAACTGGAACTCCCTTAAATAGCAGTGGCCCTCACTGCTCAGTGGTCAGCAGTCTGCAGTCTCAAGCAACAGGAGAAAAAATCCCCTGATTTTGTTGAAACATCTCCATCAGCCTTACCCTCCTTCAGCTCTCGATCTGGCTTTGGCATGGGTTTCTTTGTCAGGGACAGCCGGGGCCCATCCTCTGGTTCACTGCTGATACTTGATGGGACACTGAGGAGCCAAAGAGAGGAGGAACATCACGACTTTGGCCACAAGTTCTTGCACTTTCACTTTTGCACCCTTTGGAAACGAATACACTAGAACCCCAAGCAAATCAGTACTTTGTACAAATGTCACAACCATACAAGCTGAAGCCCTCACCCTGTCCTGTGGCAAACATTGCTTTTCTGGTAATGGGAGCAACAGTTTCCACCAGCAAAGCACAGACACCAACAAATCTGACCAGCACTGCTTGCCCCATCAGTCAAATTCCCTCCAGATCACTGCTGGTTTTGAGGCACTCCGCTAAAATAAGGTCCTTGTGGGAATGTTTGCAATGGTTAGGGGCAAAGGGCCTTAATTCAACCATGATGGTGTGCTGGGTGGATGGGCAGTACCCCCAAATGGCAGTCTGGTACCCACCATGAGCACATCCCCTTGATGCCCCCATAGGGAATGACAAAGCTGCAGCTCAGCTGGGGTGACTGTGGCTCACCTGTGCTCATCCTGGCGGGCACCGTACCGGTTCCAGTAGTTCTGTGGGAAAAGAGAGAGGACAAACTTCTTAATTTAATGCTCCAGACAAAGCCAGGGCGTTACCTGCTCTGCCTGACTCCCAGGGGTATCAGCCAGCCTCTCTGAATCCACCCCACGTAACTTTGGGCAATGGCCTGAGGTCACCAGATTGAAAATGTGAACCCAAACTGGCACATTGTGATGAGTTCCTAGGACGCCCAGCTTGCCCAGCTTTCCCTGTCTCACCCCATTACCACGGCAGTGGCTGAGACTCAGACACCCCGGCAGGAGAGCTGGACCAGGCTGTATGTGCCTCTCCTTCTCCCCAGGAATGCCTGCCTTCTTTGCTTTGCCATCACCATGTTCCTGTAGGGAACAAACCAGGCCAAGACCCAGCTCCCGAGCCACCTACACAGGACTGGCTTTACAGGAGAGGGGCAGGGGGAGCTGGTCCTACAGCTGTGACCCCCAGAGGTCCTGCCAGAGCACAGGCAGGCATTACCAGCTCCGTGTAGGCGTATCCCAGGCCGGCCGCAGCCACCTGCAAGAGGTGAGACTCCAGCTTGTGGCGCCGCAGCAGCGCCTTTGCTTCCTGAAAAGAGAAGGAAAACACGGCTAGTTGCACATGGCAAGCTTTTACAGGACTGGCAATGCACCTCTGCTTCAGAGGGGTTTGGTTTTCACGCAATGCTGCAGACTCCCGTGGGACTAGGGATGTTTGGAGCAACTCCAGGCACAAGGCTGAGCCGCTCAGTACATGACAGAAGGTGTTCTGCAACTCATTTAGGAAGCCTGAATCCCCAAAACACATGTCCATAGCTGGCAGGAGCTGCTGAGCATCTTGGAGAGCCTCAAAATATCTAGGCAAAAGGCTGGCCAGAGAAATCCCAGCTGCAGAACAGGGGCAGGTTCAGGCTGGTGGGGCAGGGACCCTGGCTGGGCTGTGCCTCAGTTCCCCACATGGAGCCCATGGCCTGGCCCTGGGATGCACTCAGAGTGCTTGGATGGGGACCACAAAGCATAGCCAGCTGGAAATTGTCCATCAGAGGGCTTTATTTTGAATGAAAAATCTGTACACAAAACACTGGTATTTCTCCTAGAAAATTATTGTGCAAAGCAAAAATCAATTCATTTGTTACAGAAAACTTCGAAACACTGTAAACATTTAAATGTTTTTGTCAGCTTCGGGTTTTTTTCCTCGATTCATTTTGTGAGGAAAAACAACAATTATTCTTGTTTTCCTTTTTATCATTTTGCTTTTATTTTTTAGAACTTTACCAAATTCACCTGGATTTGCCTGGAGGTCAAGGAATTCCCAACGGAATGGAAAAACCAATTCCTGCCAACACTCTACTTATGGTGCAAGGGGAATGAGCAGGGCTGCGATGGGATGGGAGGAACTTCTGCATGGTGAGGAAGGCAGCCCCATGGCCACAGATAAAAGCTGCCCAGACCAGAGAGGAAGCCTGTCCTGCTGGGTGATGGAACACACACTGTTTGGTTATTTGACCCCAGCCTAACCCTGTGACAGCAGAGCTACTCCCTGCAGAACAGGCTGAGCCCTGAACTCCAAGCTAAGGGACTTGAGAGTAATGCTGAGAGCCCAGCCTCCCTTGGGAAAATATTTCTCAGCCCTTTGCACTGTGGTTCATTGCATTCCTCCTCTGCATGTCCTCCAGAGCACTGGACAAGAGAAGGGTTTACACTCTTGGTCACTGCCCTCCCTGCCCTTGCTCAGGCTTTACTAAGATGAAGTCCCCATTTAAGGCAGATCCTGTCCACTGGCTTCTCCCCCAAACCAGTGACTGTGAACTTGCACCCCAAAAATCACCCCCTCAACATCACCAGCGAGCCCAGCACTGCCACTTCTCTTTCCAAAGGGGTCCCACCGTGGGAAAGCTGCCAAGCTGCTTTTATTCCCAGCAGATGCTTTTGTTAAAGCCTCCCACCAAGAGCTCTCAGGTGCCACTGACTCTCACCTTTCTGGGTTTGATGGTGGCTGGATCCACTGTACCTTCCAGGAGACCCTCGTAATAACCCGCGTTCTCCAGGACATCGTCATCGTCCGGGTGGAAGAGCAGGTAGGACTTGGCACACTCCAGGGCTTTGACGTAGTCACCGACTGGGGGGCAACACAACAGTGGTCAGGGGGGCACAGGGGGGCACAGGGGCTCACACAAAGCCCAGGAGGGGACTCTGCAGGGAGGGAGGCACAGCCTGAGCTTCCCATCAGCTGAAGGGGCAGCCCAGCACTTCACAGGGCTCTTTCGGTGCCACTTTGTCTTAACCACTCCACTTCACCAGCAAGGAAACTGAGGCACAGAGACAAGACTTTTCTGCCACCATGCACAGACCAGATGGTACCCAAGTTGGATCCAACTGGATGGGCAGGATGTGGATACTGTCCAGCATCAAACTACTTCTCATCTGTGCAGCATCTCTCAGGGCCCAGCGGGTTCTACCCACCACATTAAACCTCTAACTGGGCAGAGAAATAAAGAAGACTGTACACCATATATGAAATGCTGCTGACTCCTCCTGCTTTCTTCCCATTGTGTTGATGAATGAAGAATCTATGTTTGAGTAGAAGTTTTCACCCTCGTGCATTCTGCCCTTTTCAGGAAAGAGTTTTTTGCAGAATCCTGAGAGAGCAGGTTTCTGCAGATTTCTATTGTCTTTTATGTAACGGAACATAATAAAATAACACACAGAACCACACAACTGGCATTATTTTTTAGCACTGCCAGCTCCTGATGTTTTGCCATGCTGCCAACTCCTGCCACTTTACTGTGAATCTTAAAGTATTTGGTAATTGGCGTCTTGGGATAAGCTTGAGCTAACTCATCTATCTCTTATATACTAATTTAGAAAATGTATCAGTTCATTTCAGAAAATGTGAAACATATAAATCCCAAAGGTTTTAATATCAAAATGCAAATGAAAGGACCCTAAAAAACATGATTTATTTAAAGAACAGTAACATTTAAGCTAAAGGTTGGGCTTTTAAAACCTGACTGATGATCTAAAACACCTTCACAAAACTCCTTAACTGTATTTCAGTCAACCTGACTTTTGAAGAGACAATTTCCAATGTCCTTTGCTTCTTTTTCAGACCATGCCTCTCCATTGCTGTAGCGTGGACATGGAAATAGCCTTACTCCCACGTGGAGCAATTTAAACTTGTACAAAATCAACAGAACTCAGCAGGTGCTACGAGGAACAGCACAAGATCCTTTACCTCTGTAATAGGCAAACTGCAAGTAGTCGTAGTGGAGGGGAAGGAAATTTTCGATGGGCGAGATGCGGCCCGAGCGTGTGGCGAGCTCCCGCACACAGTCGTGTTTGCAGGCCAGGACCTGCATGTAGTGATCTGCAAGAAAAGAGGGACAAGGTGGTGTGAGCTGGGAACGATGGCAAGGGTGCTGAGACAAGCACAGACAGAGGTTAAAACTCCTGAGCTGAAGGATGTGCACCTGAAGGGTGCTCCGTCAGGTGAGTGTGCACTGAGAGAAAGAGCTAAGGCTCCTCCCCAAAGCCAATTTGAGAGAGTTGCAGTTACATTTTTGCTCCCCTTGAGAAACGCCTTCCTCCTTCTGTCAACTGTAGAGGGAGCTTGAGCATCTCTTGTGTGGCAGCAGCTCTGTTTCTGCCCAGGGCAGCTGGTGGCCCGCAGGGACTGCAGGTGGCAGGTGGCACTTCAACCCCGAGACACAAACCCACAGAGCAAGCAGAGATGTGAAGACAAGGCTGCCACATGAAATCCATCTCCAGACTCCCTTCCTTCAGCTCATCTTTAATCCTCTCCTTTCCTGCAGCAAGAAAGCCCCAGAGGGCACGGAGAGGTTTAGCTCAGAGGGGTTGGTGCAGATTCTGCAGCGCGGCCAAGCAAGGCACCTGCACCCAGTCTGAAAGGTCTGAGGTGCAAACCTGGGCAGCAGAAATCCCCATATTTGCTGCTTCTCAAAGACGAGGTATGTCCCAGGGAATCACGAGCATATGGCAAACATCTGCCGTTAACAAAGTTTCTTAATTGGTGGGAGTCCACAGTACAGGCGTTGTACCAGCTGTACAGTTTCAAAGCCAACACTGACATCTGATTCCATTTTGGAGCCCTTGCTGCAATGCACTTACGAATCTACTTTGCTTGCTCTGTCTCTGCACACCATTAAAAACCTTAAGGAACAAACACAGGCTTGAAAATAACCATGTGCTCAGCTACCAAGGCATTTCTTAGAGCTGCCATAAAAACCGCCTGAGGAATTTGCAATGAAATCAAGTGGAAACTCAGAACGGTGCCTATTTGCTCTTGACAGGTAGTCTGAGTAGTTATCTGACTTAACATATACATCCAGGGTATTGCATTAAGAAAAGCAAGAAGGGAGAGGACATAAATCATATTGTTGTAATTTAAACCTGTTTAAGCATCCTAGATCCAAAATAATCCATCACTTAGAAGCACTGTTTTTTCTTGGTACTGTCAAAGTGCCCTAGAAATAGGCCATATAGACTGGAATCAATTCACTGAAATATATCTGTCCCTGGGGGGAAAAGGTGAGAGTGTTTCAACCTCAAGCAGCAGCACAGCAAGTCAGTCTAGGATTGAAACGATAAGTGAGTTTTGAAGAAACCTAAACTCTTTTCTTGGTATATTACTGTTCCCACTCCCTGTTGAGACATCTGGGCCTCTGTGCCTTGGACCAGGGGTGAACTTTGGATTATGCTGGCCTGGAAGAAACCACCTAGTTTCCTACAGAAAAGCAGTTGCATCATGTATCTTATTTCCCTCCCTCAGCTCCCTGTTTTGTTGGGTACCTGAATGGTCCTGGGGCAGGTCCTGAGGCAGGACCAGGCATCCCTGGCCAAGCCACAGCACTCACAGGGACTGCTGTCCCTCCCAGGTGATCTGCTCTGAGCACCACCATGACCCTGTCTGTGCTCAGGACGGGCCAGCACAGAAACCCCTCTGCTCACGGGGGCTTGCACAGCACAGGAACAGTTTGTCCTGTCTGAAGAGCAACAGTTTTCGGTGAGAAGGGTGCTGGGTTTGCTTTGCCACTGAAGGCTGCTGTCTCGATGTGACCCCTGGTGTCCTGCTCAGGGCTCTAAAAGCAGGCCTGATCAGCTCAGAGCCACGCTGGTACCAAGTCAGCCCTCCCAACACTTCTATTTTTTGCACGGGTAAACAAACCCCACCAGGGCAGCTTCCCATCTGGTATGCTGGTGGTTTCTCCTCTTGGTTGTTTCAATTAGATTTCCTGTCTCGACACAAACAGAATTATGCAAACCCAAAAAGCAGCCTGCATCTGACTGAAGTATTTTCCACACAAGAAGCGAGATTTCAGAGCTTGATGCAACTCCAAGACCATAAGCAGATAAATAAGGTTTCTGTCACCAAACAAACCTTAATTTATTGCTCTTCCTTCCTTTACGACTAATTAAATGTAATCTCATTTCTACTGAGAATGAACTGTTTTAATCCCCTCTGGCTCAGAGCCACACATGCAAATCTCAAGATTACACAGCAACGTTCAATTCTCTCCAGAGATTTCAGTCAAGATCATAATTAGGTGGGCCTCCACTAATGACAAATCCATCCTTTTGGATGGGGAGAAAATCCATGTTACGAGCCTTTTTGGCAACTTTCCTGGCCCCCTGGAGCATGGCCAAAAGAACTCTGCTGCTCTCTTCATATGCTCTCAGAAATAGAAAACATAAACAAAGGCCAGCAATGCCAGATTCCAGGGAGGTGTGCGAGACTGTGCACAGGGAAACGGAAGCACTTTGTGATAAAGCACCTAAACTTCCAGCTCTAATGGAAAGCTGCAAATGCTCCACACATCTGCAAATGCAATTCTTCTAGCCCAGGACCAAAATGAGATGTTCTAGTTTCACTAGAAAGTTTGCACTTTCTGCGCTTCCAGGTGCCTCCTGCAGCATTACTCACCAGCATCAGAGATGGAAGGGAAGACACTTCACCAAATCCAGCCAAACTCAATAATTAAAAACATTTCAGGGCTGAGAGTGAGAACTCTAAAAACGCAAAAAGATCTCACCTGCAATAGCTTCGTAGAGACCAGCCTTGTAATCCAGGTACTCGTGCTCCTCAAATCTCTGTGGTCCCTCGCACATGATCTGGCAATCCTCATCCTCAGAGTAGTATCCTTTCAAGGCACGCTCCAAGAACTCGATGGCCAGCTCGTACTCCTCCTTGTCATAGTGCCTCACTCCAGCACTGTAGTCCTCCTGCAAGGCAGGAAGGCAGAACACAAACCATGAGCAGGCTACACTCCCTGGAGCACAGCATCCTGTCCTTGCCACCTGCAGATGCTTCTCAAAAGAAGGAACAAGGGGGCAGGGACAGGACAATCTCCCCAGACACCCACCAGCTATAACCACTTGTACCAAACCATGTTTAAGCCATCAGTGGACTTTTGGACCATTGGAACCTAATAAACATTCATAAATGCTCTTCTGAACTCGTCCATACTTAGGGAATCCTCAGTGCCACTCCAAGATAATGCATTATATAAAAAAAGTTCTTTTTTTTTTTACCCTCCCACCAAACAACAACACTGAATGCCAAGGGAACAGAGTGGTCCTAACCTAGGAAGGCCTTTCTTAGAATGGCCCCTAATGAGCCCCTCCATTAATTACACCAAACAGCCACTCCTGCTCCCTCGAGTCTTGAGAAATTGGGAAGTTGGGGTTGGCCCTGGCATTTGTCTTGGGCTTGTGCTTTGGGAAGGTGGAAAAAGCTGACACTCTCCTGCCACCCACCCTGCACCCTCACCAGCACAGCCACTCAAGTGCATGTACCCTGCCCAGGTGGGAGAACTCAGCTCAAAAGAAACACACAGGAGCCAAGATCCGTCATGGAGGCTTCCAGCAAAGCTGTCTGCTTTGTGTGTTCACGGCCATGGGTAACCCCAGAGCTCTCTGGAGAGAGGGGATTTAGCCATCAAATAAAGAACAGAGTGTCTTGAGAAGGCAGGAGCCTTCCCTTGCCTTAAGGGAAAATGCTGAAAGGGGGAGTTTGTTTTGCTGTATTGGTAAGAATCTTCCCACTCATAGATTCATCTCTCTTGGCCTCCTAAATCTCTCCTCTCCAGACTCCCTGGTACTTAGCTGGGCACCTCTTCAGCTCAGACTCACCATGTGCTGCCTGGCCTCCCGGTCAATCAAGCTGACCTTCCCTGATGTGGTCTTGTAGTTCTCGAGGTCCTGCTGTATCTCCATGTGCTCAGGGTTTGCCATGAAGAAGGTGTGAGCTGCATTTGCTGCCTCCTCCAGCTTGTTCAGCTGTAACAAGGCAAGAAGGATCAATTGAGGTTGGTGATGCAGGAAGGTGAACACAGCAGTTTATGCTGCATCCTCTGACATCCTTTTGACACCACTGGATGGGGAAATGATGGGATAACCAAGGAAAACCTGAATGCAGAGGCTAAAGAAAAAAGCTGAATTGAGAGGAAAGCCCCATGAAAGTGAAATGGAAAGAGCTGGAGTTCCCGAGAGCCAGACAAGTCACTGCAGCACGGTCTGTTGGTGATAGGATCCAGCCTGATTTCCAGCAGCACATCCTCTCAACTCAGCTACTCCAACCCTGCACAGTCCCAGGTGGAAAGATGCTCTTGTGAGATATGAGATGGAGAGAGGAGAGGAAAGAAGCTGCCAAGGCTGCTCTCTCTACAAGCCTTGGAGGCTGTGTCCAGCCTGAGGGCTCCTGCTTGGAGACAGGGACTCAGAACCATTTATTAAGCTCAGCTGTGTATAGCTGCAAAAGGCCTGACTCTGCTGATAGTGGCAGAGGTATAAAGAGAAGTTTATTTTGGTATTCCATGTTATTTTGGGTTTAGAGATTCAGAACTGAGATCAGACATTAGTTTCACCCTGGAGAAAGCCTCATAAACAAACAGAACTGTTAGTGCTAAACACATCCACAGCAGCTGCTGGGAGCATCGGGAGCAGAACAGATGTCCAGGTGAAACATCTGCACTTGCTAGCAGCAGAGAAGTCACTCAAGCACTTGCTTCTGAAGGAAAGCCAACACCACTGAGCACCAGCAAGCTGCAGTCAGGTGCCTGGGACACATCCACACTCTGACCCAAACCTGTCAGCCAGGGCCAGGCCAATGCTAGCCCTGGCTAGGCTGTGTCCAAGTGTTCTCCTTGACATCAAAACCCACACCAAGCCCTGTGCCACGAGGCTGCTCCTGAGGCACCAGAGCCAGCGAGCTCAGGCACATCGGTGTGGTGTGGCACAGCAGCTCACCTGCACAGGCACCCAGCAGACAAACCCAGCAGCAGAGGGAGAACAGAGACCTGCAGCGATGCATGAGCCTCACAGCCTGCCATCCTGCAGCAGGGCACACAGGCTCCAGGGCACAGCCAGCCCAGGAAGCACACTGGAATCTCCCCAAAAGGAAGGTGAAAGCCTCAGCCCGCTCCCCAGGTCTGCACACCAAAGCACAGCTGTGCTGCAGTGCCCACAGAAACGCAAAAAATTTGCCTTGTGTAAACCTCAGAAGTTTTTAAGGATTATCTCTGTACTGACAACATGTGCAGGGAAGCCAGATTTTACTGCAAAAACAACATCTATTCCAGTCTTTCATTTGGATTGTTCCAAAGGACACCACTCTCCATAATAATCCCTTGGCTTTCCAGCAGGCATGAAAAATGACTGTAAGAAATTTTTAACCAGGACAGCACATAAAACAACAAAACCCCTTCAATGTAGAAGTTTGGGTTTTTTTAAAAAAGAGACATTCCTATTCAGAAACATATGTTCCATTCTGAAATAGATCATTTCAACATAATTCCACTCTGGAAAAGTTCATTGCAGCTGGACACCATTGGATATGGGATAAGGGACTGACCAGAGCATCTCACAATGGGAATTTTCAGGTCCTGGTGAGTGTCTGCAGGAATGCCCCTGCATCTGGTAATTAGAGACAGTCAAGATGGAACAAGAGGTTTGTTGGAGACACATGAGTTGCTGACCTGATCCAGAGGGTTCCTGAGAAGCCCTTATTTGAGCTGCTTGGGGGAATTGCATTCTTCCACACCACAGATTTCTATTCACAAACAACACCCTGCCTGTGCAGATTTAAAAGGGACTGAAGGCATCTCAGAAGAGGAAGTGGTCCCTCAAGACACAACCTGCTATAGTCTGTTGTGGGATGTTCTTTTTCCCCTTAGTTCTAGCTCCTTTTCAGGAAGCTGTCAAAAACTGTCAGAGATCCCAGGATGGACATAGTTCTGGATAAAATCCAACCCTGTGAAATAGGACGAACCTGACTTTTAGACAACAGAAAATCCCTTTCAAACAAGGCTCACACTGTGTCTAGTCCTGCTGGCTCTTCACAGCAGAGATGACCTTTGGAGTTTGCTAAGTGGATTCAAAGCAGAACATTTCAACTCAACGCTTTTCAATTTATCATGTTCCATATTTGCCTTAGAAACACTCAAGTAACACGAAGAAGCCAACAGCTGCTAAGTTTGGGGGAGTTTTTAAGTGGGTGAGTGTATATAAAAGCAAAATTCCTAACTGGTAAGACACGTTCAGAGTCTAGCTCTGACATTAGTTATGAAACGCTCTGGGGAAACTTTTGCCAAAACACTCCTAATTCACAAGGAGCAGAATATTTTGGTGTTTAAAGGTCTGGGCTGGGACTCAGGACACCTGGACTCAGTTCCTGGCCCTGTCACAATCTCACTGTGCAGCCACTGGAAAAAAACAATTTTGTTTTCTTTGTGCCTGGTTTTCCATTGTTTTAAACTAGTAATAATAAAAATAATAGCATTTCTCCAACAGAGTAGTAATTTTGTTTATTTGGATGGCAAGCATCTTGGGGGCAATAAGCATGTGCAAGCACGTAATAGAAGGAGATTCTGATCTTTGTACAACTGCTGAATGAAAATCAGCAAGGAAAATATGACAAATGTAGACTCACAACCTCAGTATGGGCTCTAAGTTCTGCTTGCTCACCCCACTGGAATGAGATCGCTGGACTGTTGCTGCAGCTTTGCACCAAACCCTGTGTGTTTCAGCCAGAGAAGACACATGAAATCAGAGCATCAGCACTGAGAGAGCCCTGGGAACACCCTGCCCTGTCCAATTTGATCTTAACATGCCAACATCCAGAGCCGAGAAGGGGAAAACACAACACGTAAGTGCTGCTGGGTTCTGATGCTGGAAGGTGTTTATTTTCCTCACTGAGATTTAGGAGTGGTTCATTTCACAGAAAAATAGGAAAAAATTATTTTAAGCAGCAGAACCTCAGATGAAAGAACTTCAGCAAACTGCAAATGCTCAGTTTCACTCCCATCTGGGACAGTGCTGGCCTGGGCTTCAGGGGGATTGTGGCTTCCAGCCTGCAGAAGTGGCTTGGAAGGCTGCTGCAACTGGAGCATTGTGCAGGAACAAACACAGGCTGGAGAAAGGACCTTAAGTGAGCATCTTGATCATCACTAGACAACTGAACCCAATTCTCACTGATAACCATTGAGAAAATCCTTTATGGAGCCGTCAGGGGCTGCATGGTGACACATAACACAAAACTAATAAACCCTTACTATTCACTGTCATTCTGTACCTGCCAAGATATGTTTAAGCCAGCAAACTCTCTGCTGAGCCATCTGATTTGTACCTGTGATGCCACAGTCACCAACCTGCTGGGCTTAAGAAACAAGCTGTCTCACTGGAACATGTACAACTTGCTGTTTGAGTTTTCCATCACTTTGGCTGCTGTGTCCCCCAAAGAGAAGCACAGAGGATTCTCCTCACTGCTAACACCCACCCCAAACACCTCAGACTGGCTCAGCTCCATGTGCAGGCACATGTTCTGAATTCACACCTGCCTTCACTTCGTGCAGACAAATGAATTCTGACCAAGGCCCCTCTCGTGCCAGATGCTCAGCAAGCTGGCACAAACTCCTGTCCCCTTCCCTAGGGAAAAGGCCTCACAGCAGCACCATGGCTTCAGCTACAATGACCCAAAACCTCCAGTGCTTTAAGTCTGCTCTCTGGAGCTTGCCAGTGGGGATAAGGAAGTGGAACAGGCAGGGTGCCAGGTCTGTGAGAAAAGCACTGCACAGCTTTACAGCCAGCTCATGCAGGCAGGGCTGCCCTCCCACCACCACTCTGCTTGTGTTGAGCACTGACACACTGCAGCTTATGGGGAGAAGCAGCTGTAGCCAGAGCAACTACAGGTATTCAGCTGCTCCCAGCTCACCCTGAGCTTTTCATGGCAAAAACAAGGATGAAAGAGGTGCAAAAGTCAGAGGATTTTAGAGAGAATGTAGCCAAAGCAATACCGATTCTGACTGCCTGAGATGAGACGTCACAGGTGTGATATAACCTCAGACTATTTTTCATAATGAGTTCCCATTGCATTGAACTTAGTATCAGATTATTGGCAGCTGTCGTGCATTCTGTGTCAGACTGTCCTAATCCAACCTGCTTCTATATTAAGGTGCCTTCATCACATAAAATATAGTTTCAATTAAAACTTACTTTATTGAGGGGAAGTGAAGTAAGGTTTATATACTGGAAAATATGTCAGAGCCCTCAGCATTTCTTGCCATGCCAGGACTGGACCTATCTGCACATAACCTCAGCTAATTCCACAGTGTATGAGCTTGGCATGGAGCTTGTGATGAAAAATTTCAAACCATTCAGCTGACCTAGAAACCAAAGTCTCCAGCCTTGCAGACAATCCCTGGTTTGCTGAACAGATAATGTTTTTCTAAACTTTTCCACGGCTCCACTGCTGCTGTGTTGTATTGAAGGCTTAGTGCACTGGGCTCTGCAGAGGAAGGAGGCTCTGGAGTCTGCAAGCACAACAAGGGAAATAAAAGGTTCAGTGTCATGAAGGATTAATCTCGTTGTGTCTGTGCAGAGATTAGTGCCCAGGCAAGAAGGAGCAAGCAGCAGTGAGATGGCTATAAATAGCATGTGACCTTGTCTCAACTCTTTTATTATTGCAAATAAGAAGGAAGAAATTCTCCAGAGAAGTTAATCAGGAAATTTTTCCTCTGCTGATGGGTCACCTATTTGCAGAATGATGCTTGAGCTGTTTGCAGCCCACTGTGGCACCCACTGGCCCCACAAAACCACCAAAATCAGAGAGCAAGGCAAGTACACGGCAGGAAAGGACCTTAATCAAGTGCAGGGAATAGGTACCAAGAGCCAGAGGTGTGAGGCTGTCTCTAAGTTCAGTATCACACAATCCCCTGCTCTCCAAACCTTTTACCAGTTTCTTCTCTTCCAACTCAAAATAAACAGGGCTGGCTCCTATCCCTGCTACTGCTGTGATGAGGGACAATAAGGATGCATTCCTGGAGGCTCCACATGTATCTTTTCAGGGGTCTTTTTCATTTTCAAAATGAAGACAACCTCCAGCCTGCTCTGGACAGTTCCTCTTAGACCACCCCAGCTTGTGTGTTGCTCCCTACCAATCACTCTGGTAGACCCAAATCCAAAAGAGAACAAATGTAGACAATCAGCACAGGGAAAAATCTCTCATGAGAAAGGAAATTCAGAAAGGGTTTGGAGGTTTTTGGTATTCCAACTAGCGATTTTCAAGACACAAACATATGCGGATTCGTAGGTGCATGGTCAAAAGAGCTGACTAGATGATGAATTAGTGTCCACAAAGTGGGAGATACCTGGAAATTTAAAGCCAAACTGAACACACCACTTCAATATTCTTCACGGAAAAAAATATTTTAAATAATCAAGACAGAAATCATACTTCTTAACGAATCTCTCACTTGAGCCATGCTGGCATTATTTTATGTGTGCATGAGTCCATGCTGAGCAGACTGACAGGATACCCCTGTCTGAAAGGGCCATTTTGCATTGAGAAAGCAAATTAGATTGACCCTTACGTTCTCCCTTTCTTCCCTCTCTGACATGCTTCTCCTGAACTGTTCCCAGGCATGTAGGAATGAAGATTTCCACACGTTCCTGGCTGTGCTTTATATGCTCCAGTGCACACTTGTGTAACAAATCCTGTACAAGGAGCAGGGCATTACTCACAGCAAAACCACTTCCCAGCAGGAAGAACCCTTTCCATATAAATCTCCAACACACTGAAGCATTGCAGGATTCATCTGTGGAGCAAAGCAGCGGGAAATGTGTTTGTGTTTACTGAACCTTCGATCTGACTGATTGTGAAATACTCTCTGAGCCACATTTTGTCCTGTGTAGACGCTCGGTTCTGTCTAACATACTGTGAGAGCAGCTGAGTTGTGTGCTCAGTGTTCTCAATGAGGAACAGGTGGGATGTATTCAGCCCTCAGGAATGTGTGCCCGTGGTTACCCATGAAGCTCCTACACCCCAGAGTTTTCCTTGCTCAGGTAATTTACCAGTGCCCTTGGAGATAAGTAGCATGGGAGAAGCAATACACTCACAGACTAATGGCAACAAGCAGTGCAACAAAAGGTGGACAGTATAAAACCAACCAGGCTTTCCACAGCAGAATTTTTTCTTGCATGTCCTTCCTCCTGCTGTTATAACATCCCTGTGGCAGCCTGACTCGGTGCTCACCTGGAAGAGTATAAAAGATTAGCCCAGGCATTTTAAGCTAATGAAATCGAGCAGCTGGGAGCAAGCAGGATGTGACTATCCCCTCCTCAGGGACCACCAGCACTCCTGTAGGCCACTGCCTGTTAGGCAAATAATGAGCTTTTCATCTGCTACACTGACTGATAACAGAGAGGCAGGTGGTCCCCAGAGTCATGGAAATACCTGGGAGAAGAAAGGTGAATCTTCCTGAACACACCAGCAAGGAATGAGGGAGGCCTTTGCTATCAAGGGAGGAGGGTTTCATGCTTCTAGGGGAAAACCAGAACAAAACAAACTTGGCAGGCAGTTAAAAGCAGCTTTGCAGTTTAGATGTGAATTTTCTCCAGCATCCTGCCTCCCTGGACGTTGCAGCTAATCAAACTGCACTGATTGATAACTGGGTCAGACTCCTGACCCAGCTGTCTCCACACTGGTATCTCTATGGAAATAATTACTAAAACACTTCAGAAAAACACAACAGAAAAATCTGAGACAAGCAGAAAAATTCTTACAGCAGGAACTTTCCTCCCTTTCTATGGTTTAGCAATGGCTCAGCACCTCTTAGGAGAGTCAGACATGATGAGCTGCTGAATGCCCTTTGGGAGCCAAAGTTTCCTGTGCAAATGCATATGCTTGTCTGCTGCTACTTAACAACATCCAAACAGCTACGTGTGTCCCTAGAACACGCCCTTCTCAGAAGACACATGGTTTTCCATGACCATCCCGGAGCCAGGAAGCCACAGTGACCTGCTGATAAATGATACGTGTTTTTTGCAGCCCTTTTATGATGTAAATGGAATTTTGTCAACGGGCTTGTGCCAGGCTGAAGTGAAAAGTCCTCTCCTGAACGCAGTGCTGACTGACTTGGACAGTGACCATGGCCAGTTTATGGTATTAGCAACCAGAGCTTTCGTTTGAAAAGCGGAGTGCAGAGCCTTGAGGGTGGGCTGCAAACAGGACTGTCCACAACCCACCCTCTCATCCAGAACACCGAGAGCACATCAGGTCTCAAGGGTTGTTGACAGGATGAGTATGCTGGCATGGGATGGACTGTGTTGGCTGCACAGCAGAGCAACTGCCAGACACGTTCTCTGCAAAATCTGACCCCGAAATTTCTTGGGAAGTTCCCTTCTGTAAGAGCTGACCCACGGAAGAAAAGCACGCTGAAGAACCCATCTTCACACATTGCCACGTTCAGTTTACCCAGCACCACTGAAGAAACGTGTATTTCATGTGGAGGATGTAACTCTACCCTTGCAAATGTGACTCTTAGCCCGCTCCAGCTCCCCCAGCTTTGAAGAGCACTGTTACTAATTTGAGAGAGGAATCTCTGGCTTTGAGAGAAGAGTAACACCAGCCCCATAATGACACCTCTGACAGCCCAGGGGCACTGTAGGGAGAAGGGTGCTCTGCTGCTCAGGCTCTTGGTGCAGCTCCAGAGGCTCCTGTGGTCACACCAGGGCAGGTTTGGCTCGTGCTCCAGCGAGCAAGGCCACATACCATTGGACAATTGCCTCCATACATGACACACACCGCAAGTCTCAGCTGGATTTGCTGCTTCTGAAATGAAAACACTTCGCTTGCTTTCCCCAGCCTTGGCTTGGTAATCATTACTAAACACTTATCAGCTAGACAGCCTTCATTTCCTGAGAGCCTGGACCTAATTACACCAGGAAACGTGCCGCTTTTTCTTCAGACACTGAGAAATGCTGGTTTCTGGGCCCTTCTAGTGCAAAGTTTAACTTTGCTCTGATTAGTAGAGGGTTGGGGAGGGAAAAAACACAGCCGGATCTCAGGAAAATGCGGTGATCATTCACAGAGATGCCCTGGCTTCACTCTACATCATTAATAATAACAACAATATGCCACAGATATTTCATCTCCCCTCCCTCCCTTATTAATCTTAGCTGAACCCTGCGAGGTCCCTGCAAAGAGGTTATAATTTTCACTGAACTGCAGGTAAGGAGTCTGATGTCTCACAGCAAATCAGAACCAGACCGCGGGGCTGCGGGCTCCTAATGCCATTCCTGGAAGGAGTCAAACAAGCCCTGGGCTCCATCCCGTTATCAGGACATTCGATCCAGCGGTGGGATGAAGGAGCCTTTGCCAAATTGCTGCACACAGAGCAGAGCTTTCAAACCCCTCCTTTGTGCCATGGGGCCCGCTGGGATGCTGAGTTACAATCGCCCACTTGTAATAGAGCCCAGAGTATCGTTATCCAATCAAACTGTGGGTTAATTAGTGTATAAGAAACCCCCTACAAATGCACAGTAATGGAGTTACAGAGCCATTAGCACCAAATCACAAGATCTGCTGCTGCAGCAGCGTCACTTTTACCCTGTGAGCTGCCCAGGAGCTGCTGCCCATCCCGGAGGGCTGCCAAACATCCGCATCCAGTGGGAACGACACAGGCAAACCTGCTCGGAGAACAAAGGCGAGGAGACTTGAGCTAAGGAGTTGTGCTTCCTCTGACTGAGCCTTCCAGGCATTCTCACTAATCCTATTATCCCGGCTTGGTAAAGAGCCTACAGAGAGGCAGAGTGGGTCCTCCCAGTGGTGCAGTTTTTCCTTCATAAGAATTAGTAGAATGACGTGTGGGATGTGTCAGCTCCCAGTTCGACCAGTTCACGTGTGGCCAAAGGAGTGAGTGACCCAAGAGGAAGTGGGCACATGTCTGCCCTTGAAAGCAGCCAAGAGATGTGCCCTCTGCAAAGGGCTGAGCAGTGGCACATCCCACATTTCTGACTCTGGGTGCTCTCCTACAGGTGTGTACCTTCACCCTTCTGCCTCACAGCCACAAGCTGGAAATAAGACACAGACCACTACCCTGGGCAAGAGCAGTGCACAGACTGGGCACTTGGTCTACACAGATTCCTGTACTGGGGGCAGATATGGACAGAGCTAGGCTGGATGCCAGCCACAGCCTGGATGAACTTAAACACATACCGTGTTAAGCTTCTGACACCCTTGTGGCCCTGCTTGCTGGAAACTCTGTACAGACACACTCCTCCACAACCTTCTTCACAGCGAGGGCTTAAAAGCATCCGTGGTGATGGATGACCTTCGCTGGTCTCCTACCCAAGCACCAGCTCCTCAGTTTCTCAGTTCTCAACCAGCACCAGGAAGCAACATCCTAAAGGATGCACGTGTCACTCGAGGCATGGCACAGGTGTTTATTCCATCACTGCTTGCGTTGCTCTGCCTGCCTGAGATGGAGAAAGCAGCTGCCTGGTGCAGCTCCAGGGAGGGATGGCAGCCCTGTGCAGAGGGAGCCCTGCCAGCTGCTGCAGGATGATCCACAGCCGGGAGCCCGTGGGGAGCAGGGCAGGAATGCAGCAGGATAGCCGGGGAGTGGTGTGTCCCCCAGGGACGCTGCATGTCCCACAGGGATGCCGTGTGTCCCCAGGGATGCTGTGTGTCCCCCAGGGATGCTGCATGTCCCCCAGGGATGCTGTGTGGCCCAGGGATGCCGTGTGTCCCCCAGGGATGCCGTGTGTCCCACAGGGATGCTGCGTGTCCCACAGGGATGCCGTGTGTCCCACAGGGATGCCGTGTGTCCCCCAGGGATGCCGTGTGGCCCCCAGGGATGCTGCATGTCCCCCAGGGATGCCGTGTGTCCCCCAGGGATGCCATGTGTCCCCCAGGGATGCCGTGTGGCCCACAGGTATGCCGTGTGTCCCCCAGGGATGCCGTGTGGCCCACAGGGATGCTGTGGGGACCCCCGAGCGCAGGCTGTTCTCACTCACGGCACTGGCACACTCTGTGTCCCCGCTGCAGCCCCAGCCCTGACATCACCCTGGCACCCTGAGACCGTGGCTGCTGTCTGGGGCAGAGCTGTGCTCCACTGTGCAAAAATGAGGAGCTGTCTGCCCTTGCTGAGGACGCAGCTGAAGTCATGCTCCTGTCAGAAGCCGGTGTTTTCCAAGCACTGGGGTTCTGCTTTCAATTGCTGGCTCTGGTTCTGATTTACTGGGAATTCTTCTGCCAGGCACTAAGCACCTCCATGACTCAGTTTCCCTGTTAAACAGGAGCACAAACCTTTCGGCCCTAACTGCTGGGAGGCTGAATGACAGCATTTAAATACCTCAGATGACACATCAGGGCTTAGGACATTGCAAGATTTTTCTGTTGATCTGAAAATTATGCACTGGACTCCTGTAAGAGCTCACTCAGTCCTTATAAGTGGCTCTTTGTCACCGTTCCCATCCACACCCTGGTTCCTCTTTGAAAGGCAAATACCATTAAAAGCTGTTTATAGAGACTGAGATCTAGAAAAGAGAAGTCAAATAGGGTCAGGCTCTCTATGGCTTTGCTGCCCTGAGCTGTGGCCAGGGGCTGGCTTCCTGCTCCCCCCGTGACTGCAGGGAACACTGACCCGTTTGTCTGAGCAGCCTCCGACGTGGGTGGGTGTCTCCTGCCCCTCCGCAAAGAAACATTTCATCTCCAGTGGAAACAGCTAAAAGGGAAAACGTGGATGATGCCAAGATTAAGAAAGAGAATTAGGGAAACAGCAAGCGTCCCTAATCAATCATGCTTGGACAGTGAGGGTTTTATGTGCACAAAGACTTCCCCTAAATTCTTTTTTGCATTTATCCACAAGAAAGAACAAAAAATACAGTGGCTGAGGAAATTGCTAGATGTTGATTCACCCTTTTGCTTTCTGCAAATGTTTCCATTTTGTTGAAAACCCAATCAGCAAACTCAGGAACCCTTAAAAATTATTTATTTAGAAAATAAAACCTGCAAGCAGTTCCAATGGCAGCACGTGACATGGATGAAGGCAGAGGAACTCTGCCATCTAGCAGACTTAATGCCACTAAATTTTTCCTTGCCTGGAGCAGCAGAACCAAACCAGTCTCTCTTTCACTGGCACCAAGTCTGGTGGTGCATTCTCAGAAAAGAGAATGCTTAATGAAACAGATATGTCAGTGCAGGGATTTTCGAAAGAAAATATAGCTAAATATTTTAACAACACTTCTGGTAAGGATGCTAATCATCATCTGGTTTGCAAAGATCCCTGAACTTGGTTAAACACAGTCCAGGGTGACAACTGAGACAGGCAGAGGCAGAAAGTCACAGAGGGCAGCAAGGCAGGCGGGATGCAATGACATCCCATGGGACTCGCCCCAACCCCTGCGTGGAAACTGAGGGGAGAAATCCCATCAGAGCCAGTGAGAAGGATCTGCCACCGTGCACCTCTAACAACAGCTCAGAGCATCCCCGGCTGGAGAGCACAGGAGCTGCAGCACTTCCCAACACTTCTGTTCTAAACAGAGATTTACAGCCAACTTTGATGGATTAAATAGTGTGAAGACTAAACCACAAGTCTATTGTTACATTTACTCAGCCTCTGGCACGTGCACCCTAACCATAATACTGCATCTAATTTTGGTTTTGTTTTTAAAAAGAATCATTTTGGACTTAGTTTCCACAAAATCCTTCTGTTTGACTTAGTGCACAACAGCTGTTCATTTCAAGAAGCTGTTGGAAAAACATTCATCTGCTCCCAGATCAGACTACTGTTTAAAAAGCAGAGCATCCTTCTAACACTACCAAAAAAAAATTTAAAAAAGGAAATATTTGTACTTTAAAAAGTACAAATACGAAGAACTTTTGACAAATGTGTTTTGGTCATTCCTGAAGTTAATTCAAAACATAAATCCCCGCAGGTGTAACTTCACTGGAAACACGTGGCTTTCCATCCAAAATAAATCTGGGGCACGGAATAAAATCGGCATGACCTAAATGTTGACTTGGCAAATGGAGGCATGGGCAGACTTGCTGTTAGCACCAGTGCTGCATTCAGCTCTCTAGGTTATTATTTACAGATGCTTCCTATGATGACAGCACCCTCCCCTCCTGCTCTTCGGGAGCCTTTCCCCAGAGCAAGATGCTCTGGACTCTCCCGGTGCCGGGCTGTGGCACAGGCACTCCAGCAGAAACATTCCAGGAATGACGTAAATGTAAAAAAGAACCCTGGTTTCCAGTGACAGCAGCAGAAAGTTCTCTGGCTGCCAGACCACAAACAAGCTGGAGGCGTTTCCCTCCCTCATCCTACTTGACACGAGACCTGAGCCAAGCTCCTTCAGCAGCTCTCCAAAGGATTTACCCTGAGACCGCCCCTGTGTCCGATTCCCAGCTGCACAGACCTGTCCCTGCCCTGCCAGGGGGAAAAGGCTCTGCTTTATGGGGCAGATGCAGCAGCAAAAGCTCAGTCTGTGATGGAGCAGGAGAGACAACCTCCAATTCTCCATCAGCCCTGGGCTGGATTTTACACCAGACCAACAACAGTGGCAGCTTAAGACTCCTGGAAAAAAGAGATGCTCTGAGTGAAGCACCAGGGCCAAGGTCTCAAGAGCTGCACCCCTTGGTTTGCCCAGGACAGGGTGGGCTTCTCACTGCAGCTAGAGATTCAAACTCCCCTTCAGGTAGGGGCTGGGGGCTTCCCACCGTGCCTGGATGCTCAAACCAGGGCTGCAAAGCAACTGCTGGTTCTCAAGTACCCTATCACATGTTTTTGTCTCATGCTCAACAGGTCAGTGGGGCTGCTGGCATTTCTGGTCCCAGGCTGTTCAGGCAAAGAGGTCAGACTTAGGTACCCATTAACTGCACAGAACAGTCCTCTTTGTCAGCAGATGAGAGTGACCCATAGAGACAGCTCCGAGCTGGGCCAGTGCAGCCCCAAACATGCAGCAGGTGGGTAACTCCTTCTCTCACCTCACCCCAGAGAGCTCATGAGCAAGGTTCAGGAAAGGCACCAGAGGCCAAGTCTGGAAGAGGAGAACAATGAGGGTGAGAGAGACAATAAAGTTTCACTTTTGGAAAACAGATGGGCCCAAGCCATGCACAAAGGCTTTATGATCCCTCAAGCAGGAAATAAGTGATGACATACTGTCATGTTGCTGTGTCAACAGCTGACACATCGCAGCAGGA
Source organism: Daphoenositta chrysoptera (assembly GCA_013397915.1). Classification (NCBI taxonomy): domain Eukaryota; kingdom Metazoa; phylum Chordata; class Aves; order Passeriformes; genus Daphoenositta; species Daphoenositta chrysoptera. Next base: position 836,032 of record VZRO01000866.1, read on the forward strand.
TAATTTCACAGACTCCCACGTTAGTTTAAAAGCTCTCTTTGAAACCACAGAGTTAGGGCAGAGGCACTTCAAGTCTTGCACAGCAATGGTTCTGCAGCAGACCTGCTGCTGTGGATTCAGTGCCTCAAGAACCAGCCTGCACAGAGAAGCCACAGCCAGCCCTGCCATCCACCAAAAGCATCTGTGGCTCACCACAGATGGCTGCTGATACAAGACCAAAGCACCAGCCTCCCTTCCCTTTCCCCCTCCAAGAAAACAGTACTCTGACCCAAAGTGTGTTCAAAGGGTTCATTGTTGTCTGGCCAGCACAAGCGATGCTTGAAGCTGGCCTGGAAGTCCTCAAGGTTGTGGACAAAGTTCTGCACGTCTCAAGCAGGCTACTGCACTTCTGAGAGTCTCTTTTATCCCTAAGAGGGTTTTTGTTTGCTTTTAACATTATGCACCAGAAACAAAATATTGCTCCCTCCCTCTCTCCCTGTCTTATTGGAAGCAGGCACTGGCATTTTCACCAACAAAGTTGCTGGGCAGCTTTTCTAAGGGTCTGCATATTTACATTCGCAGTATTTTTCAGCAGTGGGGTGCAAGAGCCAAATCCTTGAAGACTGGCCCACAGGGTCATGCCATGATGGAAACCAGGAGGGATATCTCCAGGAAACCTTGTATTCATTGTGCTGCCAACTGGAACTGCATTTCTTCTTCCAGCAGTGGGTCCAGCACAAGTCACATAGTCAGATACCAGCAGAAAGAACAAAACCTGTGTTCCCTACAAGCCTGATGGAAAGGCTACCCCTATTCAGCACAAATTCTTCAAAGCCCATTCAATCTCTAAGGAATATCTCCTTTTAGAATCCAGTTTAATTTCCCAGCCCATGGTATTAGAGACAGGCTCTGTGTAGATGCATCTCCCACCGAGTTTTTCTTTTGAAAAAGAAAGAGTGATCCTGCCTCTGGGAGAAGTTTGCTGAAGCTACCAAGTGAGTGCACACAACCCTCTCCTTGGAAAGCAACACATGAGGAGATGGTCTGGGCTCAGACACCAGAATAAGTGGTTTTGCTCATTACCCTATTAATTTACACTCTCCCCTGCCCCAGGTTAGTGCCTCCATGCCCTGCAGTGAGCAGGCACGCTGGAGCATCAGCAGCAGATCTGCTCTGCCCCAGCTGCAGTGCTGCTGGCCAAAGCGGGAGGCAGGATCCTGGGCCACGGCTGTGACTCAGCTCCCAGCCCTGCCAAATAAGTAGTTCTGGAGCAAAGAAGTGACAGGCAGACTCAACTTAGAAAGCTGGTGAAACAAAATGTAAGAAAATCCTCCTCAGCTCTCCTTGCTTGTATCCAGCAGAGAAACAGGGTGTGCAGAGTGTGAGAGGTGTCAGAGCACGGTGTGGTGCTGCACTGACACACAGATGGGCTCTGTCCCTTCTTCTACCAGAGGGAAATGTCCTTTCCAGCATCTGACCCCCTGCTCTAGTGGAGTGATGGCCATGTCACATGTTTGGCACACAGCAGGCAGGCTGATGTCCCCTAGGGCGAGTCACCACACTTCACAGGGTGCTGCCAACCACTGCTGCTGGGTGGCTTTCCCTGCCTACCCTCTGCTGTACAACAGTAGAAGAAGTAATGCACGCCCCAAGTATTTCCCCAGCTCCTGCACGTAAGGCTGGATGGTTCTGAGCTCACACACAGGTGCAGGAAGACATCAAAGCTTAGAGCCATGAGTCAATGGCAAATCTCCTAATGCTAAGGGGAGCTCAAAACACAACCCCAGGTAAACTGGCCCAAAAAACAGGTTTGCTCCAGGTTTGCTGTTTCTTAACAGCTTAACTCTACAGCTTTTTTGGATGGTAATACCAAATCTGCAGATGGGGAGAGGGGTATTTTTGAAGTTTCCCAGGGAGAAAACCGTATTTCTATTACTGTACCTTGACCACTGTAATGAATGACCCTAACAAGACTCAACCATGTGTTTAGCTGGCAAGAAGGGATCAGAGGCACAGCAGATCAGCATGAACCACAAGCCCACAAATAGTGGTGAAAGAAATCTGAACTAGGATTAGTGCCCTGCCCATAAATCACATTGCTGTGAAGAAATCTGAAGGCACGGTGATGTGGACCCCTCTTGCTTATGTCTGTGATCCAGGTGGCTTCCTACAGGAAAATCTACTATATCCTGTCACACACACACACACTTTGCCCCAAAACCTTCTTTGCCAAGTTTCAGCCCACGGCTGAGATGTGATAGCCAAGTTAATGACTTTAGTATGTGTCAGTTCAGAGCAAGGAGGATGACAAAGTCAGCCTGACTTTTTCCCACAGCTCTCTGTGCCTGGTAAATGGGAAGAACATCAAGAAAGGGAGGAGGATGCTGTGCCACAGCCCTTGGGAAATCTTGCTGCACAACTAGATGGGCAGGGTGGATCAGCTCTCAGGCAGATATTGTCAAGGAAAGAAAAGGGCTGATTAGGCTTTCTACCACTAATAGTATCAAAATAGCATTCTGCTTTCATTGGCAGTGAAGCAGAAAATGAAACGGTGCAAAAAGGAGAAGCCTCAGGTGAAGTGGAGTGGAATAATGTCAGGTCTGCAGGAACAACAGACCTCAAGTGCCCTTAATACTTGAGTTTTTCTCTTGCACATCGGGAGGTCTGTGAGGTACAAGCTATCAACTCCTACTCTCCACCCCATGGGAATCCTCCCACGCTCCTGCCTTTGCACTGCTGGTAAATTGGCAAGTGCCTGCAAGCTAAAGCAAGCCCCTGGGAAACACAAGCCAGATGGTCCCACTGCCCACTCTGATGGCTGGGGGAAGAACATCCTCACTTGCTCCCTCTGAGAACCATTAAAGTGCATTTCCTTCAGTGCAAAGGGGAGCAAAGATGCTTTTGCTGGCATTTAACTCCAACAATGAATTTTGGCTCAAGAGCCTGACCCACAAGCTCTCAGCTCTTAAATCAAAACCTGCAGAGGACATCTCCTTGCTGCTACACATAATGACAGCTTAGACCTTGCCAGACTTTGGTGCTGTGGCTCTCCCATGGTGAGTGCCTCACACTCCACCACCCCAGAGCCCAGACAGAGCCTGGGCTCTCTGGGGCAGGGAGGGTTTGCTAACAAGCCTGCACACTGATTAATAAACTAAGGCACTGACTTTTTGTGACTGTCTACGGCTATGGCATTATGGAGAAAAAAAAAAAAAAACCAACAAGAAGGAATACCAAAGAGTAACTGAAGCAACTTACTGAAGCTCTCTAGAGTGTTCCTAAATGACCTAATGAGCTTTTTTTTTAATTTTTTTGTGCAGATCCAGTGCAAAATCCAGAGCACATGGAGGGAGTGAAGCAGAATGCATATGAGAGCACACACCTAGCAGGTACACCCCACAGTGGGGCATAAAGGCACTGTAAATATTGAGGATGTTCCCAGGCCAAAGCTTCCTCAAGCATTACAGCTCTTACCATCTAAGCACACAGGTGTGCTCACACAGGACAGCAGCATGTTGTGACAGCATGCCAGCTGTCTGCAGACCTGCATGCACTCACACATAATGCAGATATTATAACAAGGGCAAACTCTATGCCTGGAGTCAAAGCTAGGTGGAAAGGATCAGTTTAGAAGTGGTGCAGTGCTCCTCAGCTCCACAATTCAATCAGCTGGGCAGAGTTCAAAGGTGTTTTTCCTTTTTTCTCTCTGTGCTGTCTTCTCCCCCATCACCCCTACCTGCAGGAAAAGCTGAATGCAAATTGTCTGTTAATTGACAAAAATAACTGAACAACCTGGGCTGCAGCAGGGCTTAGCACACCTCCCAGCTCAGCTTTCCTTTGACCCAAAACTCGTACATGAAAATGACCTGAGACACCAGGGTGTGAGGCTCAAACCTCGGCCTGCCCAGGGCTCCACTGACCCTGCAGCCCAGGGACTGACACAGAGCCATGGGAACCTGCCAGCCTCTGCAGGAAGGGCCTTCGAGGGGTCACATGCAGGGACACTGGTGGCTGTGAGTGAGCAGGGCCACGGAATTGGCAAACCCCTGCGCCCTCCCCTTCTCTGGGATGCTCAGACCCTGTGGCTTTTGCTGCTTTCAGTAGTCTGCGCAGAGAACAGATGCCTTTTCCATACACTAAACCAATTATTTCCTTGCTCTCAAGGAGGAGACGCTTCCCTCCCACACATCCATCAGGTTAATGCACATTTACAGCTCCTCCAGGGGAGGGAAAGTCCAGGGATCCCCACTGCACCTCGGATGTTCAGCACTTTGCTTCCAATAAGCAAGAAACCCCCTTGCTGCTGGAGGGCAGCCTGGCAGAGTAGGGTCCCTGAGAGTGGAAGGGCAGTGGTGGGGGCCAGGATTTGGGTCTATCTGCCTGCTGGAAGCACTTCAGCTGCCTGTGCCAGAGAAAAAAAATAAATTAAATCAGTAAAAAAAAAAAAATATAGGAGGCTGGGGAGTTAATGTCATTAAGTATCTGACAGCTGGAAAATGTGAGCAGCCATTGCCTGCAACCCCCCACAGCTCCTCCGGCCAAACCAGTTTGCTGAAAGCAGCAGCAATAAAGCATAAAAGCCAAGGCTGGAAACACTGACTCCCCTCCCTGCCCTGCTGCCCTGACTGAGGGAACAGCACAGCTCAGGGGTCACCCTGCCCCAGCTCGTGGGTCCTCGTTCTCCCTGCGCCCCCTCCCCTGACCCTGTCCCCCGCAGCTTTGGGGCAGGGGCTCTGGGATGGGTGCTGAGAGGAGCCCGTGGCAGGAGCTCCAGGCAGCTGGGCTCCACCTCCACACACAGCTCTGGAGCTGCTGCTGTCTCCCTGGGGGTGAGCAAACTGCTCCGAGCACAGCTCCTGGCCCCACCGGGCTGCCAGGGGGCCAGCTACACCTCACACCACCAAAACCCCAAAAACATTGCTCCTGCCCCTTCTCCCAGTCCTACTGATGCGAGATGCTACAGATCTTAGGACCGTACGGCTGAAACAAAACTGGTCCTCTGCATCCCTTAACCCTCAGGGTACCTTCCCTTCCAGCAGCTGACCCTGAGCCCATGCCACCTTCCTCAGGCACAGGCTGGCCACTGATCTGCTCCCAGCAGCACCCTGGCCCTCCCCCAGTGCCAAGCTGATCTGGTGCCAGCAGGAGTGGGAGCATTCTGACAGCACTGCTGGGAGGAACCTTGTCCTGGGGAGAAGATTTGATGTAAATGATGGCTTTTCCCTTTAAAGCTTGCAGAGGATGTTCATCGAAAAATCTTCACAGTCTAATTCTGAAAGTATTGAACTCAGGCACTGAAACTACATCCCACTTCACCTCTCGAAATGATGGACAAGGAAACCAAAGATTCGGTTCCAGGAGGTCCTTTTAAGCAACTCCAACTTACGGACAGATTTGTGGGACTCCTTTTCCTCAGTCCATGTAGCAAGCTTCAGGTCTTATCTGATCACAGGCAGGCATTGAACTCCACTGTGACACCAGCCAAAGGACTTGAGGGAATTTCAACTGGTCCAGTTCAATCTACTCCACACTTCAACAAGAAATGAAAAACTGCCTTCATAGCAGTGTGAGAATTAAATTTGACCTGTGTTCATACCCAGAAGCTCCCTTTCACATACACACACACTCTGAGGTCTCTCATAGTTTACTCTGGTGCACCAAATCCTGCAAAGCACTGAATGACACCAATACCCCTTGGCCTGAAGAGCTCTTTACTCAGCACCTCATCAGATGATCCAGCTGCAACAGATCTACAGCAACAGCACAGGATGTTCACACTGCTACATAGCAATAACCGAGATCCCAAAGACATTAATTTCCTCACCACTTCCCCTGACAAATCCCACACACTTTGTAACAAACAGGAGGGTCCTGATCAAGGCAATTCCCGTGGGTATAAGCCACGTTTTCCCTGCCATCTTCCTCATTGGATGCTCATGAACTCCAAGAACCATGTAAGAGCACCTCACAGCAGCTTGTTCCAAAGTCTTTGGGTTCCCTTCCAGGCCATCTGCCTTCCTCTACATTGCCTTCATCCAGCTGAGAAACACACATTTAATTGCATTCATTTATGTTCAAAAAGGCCTATTGAAAAGTAAGTGGATTAAAAGCTCGTCTGGAAAAAAAATTAAACCCTATTGCAGCACAGCACAGGCTGTGTATTTGGGCTGCCATGTAATGCAGGCAATGGGAATTTAATGCTGCAGCACAGGCAGTTGCAATGCACTTAGCAGATGTCTGAGACCCTCATCCATCTACCTTTGATCTTATGTTCCACTCCTTCCTTCCAAGTCTGAACAGCCACTTAACCACGGCAGAGGCTCAGTGCACTTCTGCAGATGGATCTAAACCCCTCTCTGAACTCCGAGGGCAGGAGCTGCACATATCCATCTGCAGGCAGCAAAAGGGAACACCCACTCATTCATACCTTCACCCAAGCCACTGCCATCCAAGACCCACAGAGGGATATTCTGCTTGAACGTGGCCTTTCCATTTGCAGCAGACAGTTAATGCTAAAAACAGGCTGGCTGGGAGCTGGTGACTGAGTCTGAACATCAACACCTTCCTGTTTGCACTTCCCACCAGTGAGGCCAGCCAGGCCAGTGCTGCTCAGCCTCCAGCTCCCCAGGAGAGGACCCCTGCACAGGAGGAGATCATGCAAGCCCTTCTTACCTCTGCAAGTCCAAGTACAGGAGTGCAAGGTAGTAAAATACTACCAAAAAAAAAAAAATTCACTTGAAATTAGAGCCAAAGAGTCAGACTGGTGAAGCACCAGGCTTGTCCACCACATGGGTGCAGGGACACTGAGTGAAGGCAGTAAGCAAACACAACCACTCTGCTTCCAGCCCCTTCTCAACTCTGCTGATGCTGCAGTGCCCCACGCTGACTGGCTGCCCCAGATTCTGGCAACCACAGGACACCCACTCTCCACACATTCAAAGCAGACATGGGGATAGCCAGAAACAAACCTCCAGGATGGGCCATTACCGTAAGAGTTGGACTCAATGATCCTTGTGGGTCCAACTCAGAATATTCTGTGATTCTGCGACTTGTTAAGCCTAAAACCTTCCCTTCCAATCCATACCATACCAAGCTGCTGGCTCTCAGCTGGCTCCGTGTGGGGAAGAAGGGACAGGAGAGAGAAAAATTTCTAACAGTTTTTTGCAGTCCAGTGAAAAACTTCAGCAGCATTTGGCAGTTCATTAAGACCTGCACAAACCCACTGTGCTGCAGGCTTCTTCTGAGCTTCCCCCTCCCAGTTTTGCTTGCCTCCCTTCCCTGGCACAGCCAGGATGCAGAGCTGGCATGCTCTTACCGTTAATTAAGCAACAGCAATTAGGCAACACATTTTTAAGCGGTTCTCTCACAGCCGAGCTTGGGAAAAGGCTGGCTTCAGCATTAAACCGGCAGCTGTGTACAAAGTGCCAGATCAGTGCATCACAGCGAGGGAACTTGATATGTAAACAGCCCTGTCAGTAATTACCCCACTGCCTTCCACTGAATTGCTGCGGCTGCGCTCCCTTAGAGCTCGACTTCCTCGGGCTGAGCGAGCAGACAGGGATGCTGCACGAAGCAGGGGCTTGTCGGATGGTTAAACCAAAGCCCAGGACACTTAACAGGAACAGCCTCGCTGAATATTCAGTGTTGTACTAACAGAGCCGTCGGGTGACATGGAGTGGTCCCTCTCAGCACGGTGTTGGAGGAGAATTTATCCATCTCTCCGACAGGCCCTGGGCTGATGTTTATTACAGCAGATTGCAGAGGAGAGAGGCTGGTTTTCCATAGTCCTTGGGAGCTGAATTCAGAGATTGCCGCTCCCTTCTCAGAAACTCCTTGGGAAGGGCTTAGCATCTAACAGGGATGGGGAGGTTTCCATCACACGGACAGGGAGTTGGACCTAGCTTCCCTCTCTGCTCCAGCAGGAACCAGGGGCTTCATGTGATCCACGTGGTGCTGAAAACACGTTCCAAGATCCCTGAGAAAAATGCTGAGCGGCTCTCCCACAGACAGCGATGAGCAGCTGCAGAGCAAGCAGTGCCTGGAGGATGGAGCAGGGCTCCGGCTGCATCCACCGGGAAGCAGCCCCAGGGAACAGCAGTGGAGCAGGGCTCCGTGTCCCCTCTGCCTCCTCTCCCTGCCTCTGGCTTTCACTGGGACCTAGGGCAAGGCCACCTCATCTATGTGCTCAGGGAAGCCTCAAGCAAAATTTAAATTTCCTGGTTTGGTTTGTTTTTTGGGGTTTTTTTTATAAGGCTATTCCTGCTCTGCTCCAATAAACAGGGGAAGGTTGCCAAAGACACCCAGTAAATCACACACATGCTCCACTCCTCTCAGCTGAATATTTACAAATTTCCAAAGTGCTGAACCTCTTCGAGCCATTCAGCTTCTGCTTTCATCTGTAATATCTATCTCAGTGCTTCTGAGATTTTCCTGCAGCTATCCTAAATTAACAAGGATCGGAAACCAGGCTTCATCTGTAACCCTAAAGGTCAACCACATCATTTTGCTTCAGCATGCCAAACAGACAAGACAAAAACAAACATACGGAGTTTCCCAAAGGAATATGAGTGAAGAACCCTCTCCCAAAGAAAAGCAAAAGCCCTAAAGTAAGAAGGACGATTTAAAGTAGTTATTTCTATCTGTCTAGGTAGTTGTCACACATGCAATGCCTGGATCCTAGCAAGACACCCCAAGCTATGTGGGTTTTCCAAGAGGTGATAAAAACATTCCTTGCTACTTTATGAGAATGCCACCACAAAAGCTCTGCATTCAAATTTAAGTGCAGTTTTGCATATGCAAGGGGAGTTTGGCAGCCCCGGGACAGGCACAAGCAGTTTCTCCCCACTCCAGCCCACAACACCCAAGTTATGCTGTGAGTATGAAGGAATCCCACCCCAGAGACCAGGAAGATCTTTACAGCCTGACACCCTTGGGAACACCAAATAGCAAGCTCCAGATTAAAAGCCACATCACAGGATAGCCCTGATTTCACCAACATGGGCAACAGTGTGCACTGCCTGTCCTGTGCTCCACGGGTTCCCCCATCTGGTACCACTCCCTGGGTTCAGTTCCCAAGGAGGCAATGGGCACTGAGCATGGGGGACCTGCCTTAGCTCTGAGAAGATGGCACACGGACTCCCAGCTATCCAGGGGTGGTGGGATGTCCCCCACAATCTGCATTTCAAGGATACAGAACCAGGAAGGTGAAGGCAAAGCCACGTCTCCAGCTAATGAGAGTGGCTGGTTCTGCCCCTGCTACTTGTGCCCAACAGGCTCTCACATTCTAAGGGAGCTGTCAAAAGGTCAAGTGAAGAGAAAAACACTGTCACCAACAGTTCTGAGCCATGGGGCTGGAGGTCCAAGCATGTCAGAATGAGTGACAGTGGTCTGAAGGGACTGCACACAGCTGGAAATTTGAGTTTCCTTGCTCCTGGCAAGACAGAAGAAAATCCAGCATCCCATGGTAGCTTCCCAAGGACTCTCCTTCCCTAACACTCCCATTTCCATCCACGTATGACTAGTGGGGAGAAGTGGCTGTGTCACCCCTCATGGCCCACCCCTGAGCTCCAGACCCTGCGCAGGGACTCGAACCACAATCCCCACCAGCACTGCTCTGGCTCTCAGTGCAAGAGAGGAAATCATGCTCCAGGTAAAAGTGGATTATGGATTTAAACGTCATCTTTGCAAGCTGTGTTTTCTCAGCATTTAAAAATAACCAAATATAAAGAAGTATCATGAAAGCTTTTCCAGGGACCTCACTTTCTAGAAACTGTTCAGTTCTCAAAGTAACATCCCTCATTTCTAATTCATGTACTGCTTCATTGCCTTTAATAGCACTCTACCCCAAATCTGCACTTTCTCTTCTGCCCAAAGCACTAATTTCCATTACCTCAAGAGGTATCAAATTCCAAATTTTTGCTGCAGCTTCAGGTTTTCACACTCAGGTTACAGACACCTCATTAGCCGCCCCACATCTGGTTCAGGCTACAAGGTGTTCATTCTGCCACACGCCAGAATCAGTCAACACGACTGTCTGGTTACGTACAGGCTCCAAAATGTCTCATGCATAAGGAAAAAAAAAAAGAAAAAAAAATTAAATTAAGCAGATGGCCTACGGAGCACTGAGATTTGCAATTTTCTTCCTGGAAAACTTCTGGTAACCCCAGTTCCAAAAATAATACTAGGAATAGCCCTCCATGTGGGAAGGAAGAATTTTCTAAAAACCTTTGATCTCTGTGTTCCAGAGAAGGGAACTGACACATTAATCAGAATATATTGCTGAATGGGGTTACTCTCTCACACCACAGGGCAAAACCAAGGTGGGTATTTAAATACTGGTGTCCAGCTCCTGACAGAAATTTACTGTGCTGGTTTTTTTTTTCTCCCCAGGATATTTTTTCAAATAACAAAGCAGAAAGGTATCAGTTCAACTCTTTCACAATCCCTACTATCATCTCTCCCCTAAATCACTGCTCATCTCCTACTAAAATGTCTAACAGTTCTCACCCAGAATTTTATGCAGGTTTGTATCTGGCCTTTTTTAACATGTATGTATGATGACAATTTCCACATATAATGAATTTATCCATGGCTACAAGCCTCATTTCACAGGTGAGGCACTTGGTGAGAACTTCGGTGGTTACTCTGAAGCAATAAATCCAGGCAGTCAGCACTCCAGAATAACCTTGGAGCATCCCAAACTCTGCAGGATAAATGTAACACACACATACCCTCCCACATAGGTTTCATCACAATCCAGAATTTACAGGAAAAACACTTTCCAGATTGGAATTCCCCTGCATGCACCCTCCTTTCCACACCCTATCACCACTCACAGAGGTCACCTGTGGAGGACACCCACACCTGTCCATCTCCTCCTTCACCTGAGCAGTGTGATGGGCTCTTGTCATCTAATTCCTCATTTTGAGGACACTTCCTCATTTTGGAAAGAGCATCTTCAAGCTATCACTGGCCCCTTCTCCCCATCCTCCAGCAGCAGCAGAGCCAAGTCCCCGGACACAGGAGTGCAGTGCCGAGCTCACGTCCCCTTCCCAAATTGCCTCTGTCTGTAGAGGCCACAAGCTGACAGCATTTGTTTGGATTCCATTCCTGGACAAGACCTTGCTTGAAGCATTTGATTCTCTCCACTTCTTCCACTTCCCTTCTGTAACATGAAGCAATCCTTTTTCCCCTATAAAAACTGAAATTTGGAGCATACAACCTAAATTTCAAGGTATTTATAATTTTTGGTCCATGCACTCTCAGCATTACTCTGCCAAGCACTACTTGCTGCTGGGAAGGCTGACAAGATGTGATCAGCCAGAAACAAGTGAACTTAAACTTCATTATGGGATGGAAATTGGAAAAGGGAAAAGGGAAAAAACAAATGGTATCAAACACCTGTCACTTTTGCAATGGTGTGGGATGATAGCCCTGCCCAGTGACAGCTCACTCACAGACTGGTGTGCTATTGTCTATCAGCAGTTGATGGCAAGTAAAAACGTTATCAGCTCTCTTTGGAGATAACAGGAGGGGGGAAAGGTGGAAAACACATCTCCAGTTCTCCAAAGACAACTTTAGCCCAAGGAGCACACATGCTGTGTGGCTTTATCCATTGACATGATTGCAATAAATACGTGTCGAGCTGCTTATTGATGCTTACATCATATAGGATATGAAGGGATATAGGAAAGCAGAAATTCTGCTACCCAGCTTGGATAGCTGGGATTTGGCACAGCTGTCTGACCTATATTAACTTTCCATCCACTGGAGTACTACTTGGAGGAGATTCTTAACCACTGTTTTTGTATCCTGTGCTTCTAGTTTGTAAAACAAGTTAATTCACAAAGAATCTGAGTTACCTCAGAGGAAGAGAATTATGAGAGACTTCCTCTGTCTGGATCTGATAATTAATTATCCAGTGCAGGGGAATTTGCTTATAAGTAACACACTAAGGAACTATTGTCTTCCCAGTATTTGCAGCTTCATGGAGCTACGGAGCTGCTGTGGAGCTGGCTCGGACCCCCTGCTATGACCTTATCCTGCTCACCAGCTCCCAGCAAGGCAGGAGGCTCCCTGAATGCCATCTGCTTCCAGAGCAGCACCTTGCAGTCCTGCCCCTGCTCTCTAGACCCCTCCTCACGAATCTGGCAGTGTTTTCCAGCCTGACTGACCGGCAGCACTCACCCAGCATTTCCCAGGTCTGCTGGCGTGGGGAGCACGTGTGGCCATTGCACTGCACACCATCAGGCAAGGGCTCAGCACCATGAACTCTCCTGCCCTGGGAACTAGAGAATCCCACTGAACAACAGGAAGCATTAAATCAGCATCTCCTCTGGAAAAACACCACAAGAAACCACCCACGGGGCTCTTCTGCTCTTGCTCTTTTGGCTCTGAAACCAACTTCCTCAGCAAACGAACCTTCTCTGACAGGAAATGCTGCCTTTGTCCATCCCATTGTCTCCAAACCATCTGCACACGCTGTCGGTGTTCTCGGGCAGGCAGGAGGAAGAGCCTCCCTCGGCAGGAAGAGCCCTTCACCAGCACTGTCCTCCAGCCCTGCACAGAGTTAACTCAGCCTTGCACCTACAAACACAAAGGCCTGCCCCGCAAATGATCTGATTTCTGCAGAAATGCAAGGGCTAGAATAACTTGAAGAATGTGGGCTGCTCTTGCAAACAGCCTATCTCACAATAACATCAGTCCCGGCATTCCCACTGCAGGACACCAGCAGCAAGAAATGCCAAGTCTGTGCTTTGGGAAAGGGAAACCAAGTTAAACACACAGCCAGCAGAGCTGGGGCAGGGCAGGGGGCAAGGGAAAGAGAAAATGACTCTGGAAGGTCTGGTCCAGAAGGGAGGACTGAAAACTGCTGGCTTTCTCAAGCTAGAATTGAAAACGCAGAGGGGAGCTGAGAACACAGTTCAGATGCAGGCTGATGTATAAAAAGAAAAGTGATGAGGAATCAGAGTATAGCCAGTTTAGCATGCAAAAACGTTTATCTAGGTATCAGAAAAAAGAATACCCAACTTCAAGGACATTTTCCTTTGGGAATTCAGGAGAATTCTAAAAACACATATAATAAATATCTGGCATGCACCTATCTCAAGCAGATGGCTGGACTAC
>VZRO01000866.1:849403-871400 GCA_013397915.1 Daphoenositta chrysoptera
TCAAACACCTGTCACTTTTGCAATGGTGTGGGATGATAGCCCTGCCCAGTGACAGCTCACTCACAGACTGGTGTGCTATTGTCTATCAGCAGTTGATGGCAAGTAAAAACGTTATCAGCTCTCTTTGGAGATAACAGGAGGGGGGAAAGGTGGAAAACACATCTCCAGTTCTCCAAAGACAACTTTAGCCCAAGGAGCACACATGCTGTGTGGCTTTATCCATTGACATGATTGCAATAAATACGTGTCGAGCTGCTTATTGATGCTTACATCATATAGGATATGAAGGGATATAGGAAAGCAGAAATTCTGCTACCCAGCTTGGATAGCTGGGATTTGGCACAGCTGTCTGACCTATATTAACTTTCCATCCACTGGAGTACTACTTGGAGGAGATTCTTAACCACTGTTTTTGTATCCTGTGCTTCTAGTTTGTAAAACAAGTTAATTCACAAAGAATCTGAGTTACCTCAGAGGAAGAGAATTATGAGAGACTTCCTCTGTCTGGATCTGATAATTAATTATCCAGTGCAGGGGAATTTGCTTATAAGTAACACACTAAGGAACTATTGTCTTCCCAGTATTTGCAGCTTCATGGAGCTACGGAGCTGCTGTGGAGCTGGCTCGGACCCCCTGCTATGACCTTATCCTGCTCACCAGCTCCCAGCAAGGCAGGAGGCTCCCTGAATGCCATCTGCTTCCAGAGCAGCACCTTGCAGTCCTGCCCCTGCTCTCTAGACCCCTCCTCACGAATCTGGCAGTGTTTTCCAGCCTGACTGACCGGCAGCACTCACCCAGCATTTCCCAGGTCTGCTGGCGTGGGGAGCACGTGTGGCCATTGCACTGCACACCATCAGGCAAGGGCTCAGCACCATGAACTCTCCTGCCCTGGGAACTAGAGAATCCCACTGAACAACAGGAAGCATTAAATCAGCATCTCCTCTGGAAAAACACCACAAGAAACCACCCACGGGGCTCTTCTGCTCTTGCTCTTTTGGCTCTGAAACCAACTTCCTCAGCAAACGAACCTTCTCTGACAGGAAATGCTGCCTTTGTCCATCCCATTGTCTCCAAACCATCTGCACATGCTGTCGGTGTTCTCGGGCAGGCAGGAGGAAGAGCCTCCCTCGGCAGGAAGAGCCCTTCACCAGCACTGTCCTCCAGCCCTGCACAGAGTTAACTCAGCCTTGCACCTACAAACACAAAGGCCTGCCCCGCAAATGATCTGATTTCTGCAGAAATGCAAGGGCTAGAATAACTTGAAGAATGTGGGCTGCTCTTGCAAACAGCCTATCTCACAATAACATCAGTCCCGGCATTCCCACTGCAGGACACCAGCAGCAAGAAATGCCAAGTCTGTGCTTTGGGAAAGTGAAACCAAGTTAAACACACAGCCAGCAGAGCTGGGGCAGGGCAGGGGGCAAGGGAAAGAGAAAATGACTCTGGAAGGTCTGGTCCAGAAGGGAGGACTGAAAACTGCTGGCTTTCTCAAGCTAGAATTGAAAACGCAGAGGGGAGCTGAGAACACAGTTCAGATGCAGGCTGATGTATAAAAAGAAAAGTGATGAGGAATCAGAGTATAGCCAGTTTAGCATGCAAAAACGTTTATCTAGGTATCAGAAAAAAGAATACCCAACTTCAAGGACATTTTCCTTTGGGAATTCAGGAGAATTCTAAAAACACATATAATAAATATCTGGCATGCACCTATCTCAAGCAGATGGCTGGACTACGTAAGTTTTTTAAGTAGCTCTCAATGCAGCATTTCCACAAATCTATGATCTTGGAGAATTAATTACAACTTCTGAAGGATCTTGAGTATTTTTATTTCAGAAAATTTGTCAGGACATATAATTTGCCCCAGTTCTTAATGAATCACTGCAATTGCTAACTGCCTTTTATAAGGAAAACAAGCATCCTGTTTGTGCTCTGAACATGTTTTTCTGTCCTTCCTTGAGTGCCCAGTGCTGGCCACTCTTGGGAACCTTTATTCTAACTGGATACAGCTGCTCTCTGTGTCAATTGCATAAAAACAAAAACCAAAAGCTAACCTCCTCCTCCCCCAATACCATGAATCATGTGTTTTCTAGTGCACACAAATGTTACTAACAACAGCAATAACAAAGAGCGTGGGACAAATAGGTTTTCTCACTAGAAAACACAAATGTGGTTTCTGCACTGCATGTCCATAGTCTGTTATTGCAAGGAGCTTCAAAGGAGCAGAATTGCAGGGAATAGTTTGTGTCACATCTGGTATTGGGCTCAAGTTTATCTGGGAGGGATCTTAATTGAAACAGAAAATTCGTAATTAAGATTGGAATCCCTAACAACCTTCCCAGCACCCAAACAGGAAATTCCAGGTAGGAAACTGTTTCTCATCCAACTCTGCCTCCTCCTGAAAACAAAGTCAAAGGAGCCCTGTGTTGGCCAGGCACCTCTGATTTTGTTCTGCCCCGCGGCACCCAGTTGAACCCAATGGTACAGACATGGGAAAAGAGATGAAAAAGAGCTGCTTGACTGATATCATGGGTATCTTTGATTTTCTGTTCCTCTGTTTTCAATCTGTAGTGCAAGATCAGTGTGTCAGGGGCAGGCAGGCAGCCACTGGTGCAGCACTGCCTCCATCAGCCTTTTCCTCAGCTGGTACCTCCTAATTTACTAGCAGCCCAATTCACTGCTCCCACCCAGGGCACTCAGAGAGCCTCTGATTGTTCCCTCATGCTGGGAAACATCCCTCATTTCAGCTGAAGCATCTACTGCTAGAGAAGCATCAACAAGTCACTTGATGAAATTTACATAAGCACTTGACACCTTTTAGGATAAAAATAGCCAAAGGAAACTGGGATTCATCCCAAAACACACTAGACAATTCACATTATTCAGGGGGTGATATACCTGCCTCATTACCAGTCCTTCATCTCCTCTTTTCCAGCAAGATGAATGGCAAAGAAAACAAACCAACACCCTCTAAACTTTCCTTCCACAAGGATCCAGTTTCCATGAGACTAGTCTGCCGTGGCTGTGAGATGGAAAATAATAAAGCAGAGCTCTGTTCTTTCTCAAGGGCCAAAAAGAAGAGGCTGTGCACAACCAAGAATGAAAAAGCCCATGGCTCTCTACATTTTCCAGGCTCTGCTCCAGGCTGGTTTCTTATAACTGAAATTATGAAAGAAGTATAGCAATTCTCCTCCCAGAAACAGTTTTGGTCACATGTCAAAATATAGGCATCCTCTAGCATCTTCCCCACTTGCCTTCCTGAACCAGCACCTCAGCAAGTTCCCAGCCCAAGGTTTCCCATCCCCAGGTGCCACAGCAGCTAGCACACAGCCCAAAATGTGCCAGTCAGGAGGAAGTCCCCAAGAATGAAGCAGGAAGCCAATCATCTCTCTAAGAAGCCAGCACCAGTGTTTGCATTTGGAACTTCAATTCTTGCATGGAAAAGACATGAAAATCCAGGTTGTTCTTCTGCTCTTTCCCTGAAGGACGAATCAAGTCGCTCAAATCTGTTTTTAGTTGAAACCACAACGGGAGGGTGGGAAAACCTGGGAAGTCTGAGATGCAGTCTGGATCATGTCTGGCTGCATCTGCGTGACTCAGCAAGCTGTGAGGGGTAAGGTCAGCATCTGTGGCAACCAAGAGCCTCCTCCTCTCCTTCTCCTCTCCTTGCAAAAATGTGCAGCGGTGGCACAGCCAGACTCTGAGCAGGCAGTGTATTCAGAGGTGAAATAAAAATACTTTCCTTATCTAGCAGATTAGATAGCAAGGCTTTCTCAGGAAGGAGTGTGAAATGTCAGCTGTCTCCGGGGAGCAGCTCTAGCACCACAGCTTTTATGGTAAAATGGTTTCCTGCATATCAGCCAGAGAGGGATCCAGGGACAATGCCAGCACCCACTGAAAGACATGGCAAACCTCTGCCTTGGAAACATAAGGAAAGACCAAGAGTGTGTCTCTTGGCCTCACCCAGACACAAGTGTGTATGCACCAAGAGCTGTTTCCCCCTCACACCCCACTTTGGGTTTGGTTTGGTTGAACCAGAATCCTGGGGTGGCCAAGAGTGGCTGTACTGATGAGCCTGGCAGCACCTGGCATGGGAAGGACAGGAATTGCAGGGTCAATTCACAACAACACGTTTAGATCAAACATTCACAGCTTGCTCATGAAGAGATCATTCTTGTCCTCCTGCCAACACACACAGCTCAGCACAGCTTGTGGTGAGGTGAAGCCTCCTTCCTTCTGTAGTTACCTGCAATGAAAACGTGCAGAGCAAACCCTCCCACCTGCACGGGAGTTTGAATAGCTACACCACTGAAATTAATTAAAAAATTAAGAAAGGGATGGATCTCACATCACTGGAGAGACTCACGCTGTCCAGAGCAGGGCATACATTGCTTTTTTGGTTTCTTTTTTTAACATTTTCTATTGAAGGCAATTTACTGGGCTCTTTTAGTCTTCTAAACTGAATAATTCTGAGAAGACATGGTGTGATCTGTGGCAAAGAACATGATCACACTTCTAGTGCCTGTGTAGCTTTTCATCTTACCAGGGTTGTGAGTACCTGGTGCCCAGCAGATTCTGACCACGGGCACAAACCAAGAGCAGGGAACTCTCATTCCTGCTTTCACCTTGCTGAACACGTAGACTCTCAGTGATTTATCTACCACATCAGTGCAAGCACTGCAGGCTCTTTGAGATGAAAGAACTCCAGAAGTTTGTACACCTGTTACTGCCTCTGAGCATCCCATCCTCTAGCACAGAGCAGAATCACACACTGGCTCCGTGCAGATTACACATGAAAAAATCATTAGTTAGAGGGGGGAAAAAAATGAAAAAAATAAAACCATGAAAGAGGAAAGCTGTTGGATGGGGTTTTGTGCTTATTTGCTCAGCTAAGATAAACTTCATGCCTTGGACCTCCCACAGCTCAGCCAGAAGTAACAGCTTTTCTTTCTCAAGACCAAGAAGTCTTCTCATCTCCTTTTCATGCTTCAACAACTTTGTATTGGATATGAGCGAGTAACAGCAATCATTTCTGCCTGATGGCTACCTTGCTGCTTAAGCAACAAATAATGTTATTAATGAAATTTTGAGGGAGAAAACAAAGGCTTTGCTAAACACGAAACGTCAGCTAAGCAATGTGAACTTTTCTTAAATTCCCTAGAAATGAAGAGCAGCTGCCTGGCACCGATTCCCCCAGCAGCATTTGGAACAGCTCTGGGTGCTTCTGAAAATAGACATGATCTTGTGCCAAAGAAAATAATCCCTTAATTTTATAGGTGTCTGAATATAAAAAAGGCTGAAAATGAGAGTGTCTGGGAAGGCACATATAATGCATTGCCTGGTGTCTAAAAAGGTCTTTCCTCTTCCTCTCCAAGCGTCAGCAAGTGGAATTTGACTGGATTTAAATTGGAAACTCGGTGGGTTCAAATAAAAAACCTTTTCACTTGATGTTCAGTTTGCCACTGATTTCAGTTGTCTGGGGTCAGGCCACTCAAAAAAATAAAAAGGCAAAAATTAAAATCTTTCCCAAATTCTAGCAGTATTCCACAGCAAGGAAAAGTCCTCAGCAGTTCCATGTAGTGGCTGCTGGCAGAGGTTTGCCTCAAATTTTAACAGGATATTTTAGTCTCTGTACATAGCAGTGGCATACACTGTCATTGTCTCCTTGGGTGAAACCAGATGAGATGAAAAATCAGCAAAAAAAACCCATTTTTTTGTTCTTGGGGAACTGTTCTGATCTACGTTACCAGCGGCAGGAGGAGTCAGGCTGGAAGCAACCTGGATGGGGCTCGGTAGTGAATGTGGGAAGGGGATATTTGTGCTGAGGAGGACTTGCACCACTCTGGGGAGGGCTGGAGTTCCTCTGCCAGGAATACTGCCCCTAAGAGAAGGAGCAACAGAGAAATCTTGTGACTGCTCACACAACCATGCCCTGCTAACCCAATGGTGAATCACTGGCTCAACACACAAGGGTCTGGAACAAATTTTAGAGAGAAAGTAGGGAAAAGTCTCACCAGAGCACATCACGAAACTCTGGAGTTATTTAAAGCACAGAAAATACCAAGAATGGCCCATGAAACGGCAGCTGTTTGGGACTGGTCTGTTATAAGCTACTCTAAAGACAGCACTGAATATCCTAATTATGTTGAAAATTATACAGGTCACCTTCCATATTTAGTACAGAGTGGCACAGAGATAGCCAGGGGACAGGACACATTCCTGCTTCTTTAGCATGATGCCACCCAGATCCACACGCAGTCCTGGTTTTCTCCCCTGTTATTTAAACTACAATAAGCTGTGCTCTGCATTCAAGGAAAAAGGGGGGTGGGGGAATGAATCCAGACCTTTGTGGGGAAGGTTTCAGTGAAAAGGCTGGCTGCTTTTCTGTGGTTACTGAGGTAATGAAACTTCAACAGGGGCTTACACAATGTCGGAGTGGAAGAAATTCAAAACATCTACGAGAAGGGTTTTAAGTTACTCAAAAGCCTTACTGATACGATTTCAGAGCCAGCTACTCTGTTTGGACACCAATGTGCAAGTGAACACGTCTTTCCAAACCACATGCAGCCAGGCTATTCATACTCCCAGTCTTGTCCCAGCCATTCATAAGCAGGAGTGTGAAGCAGCAGGGCAAATCAAATAAATGACTTCATTCCTCCGGGGATATGAGCAAATGTGAACAAAGAAGCAAACAGTTACAAATTCAGGGTGCCACATTTTTCCAAGTTTTGTTCTATTGGGGAACTAAGAAAGATTGAAGGAATACAGCTGCTACACTCGTTCCTAAAGCTCAGCACCCATGAGTGCACACAAGGGTGTATGCACAAGCAAGCTCCAAGATCTCCCAAATTTACCAGCCTTCCTGCCCAGCTCTGTGGAAGGTATCACACAGCAGTTTAACTCACTAACACTTGTGCAATTGGATACAAAGATGTATGTCTGGGATAAGGCAGAGTTTGGGGTACTGCATCCCATGCCAGGGAAGTGTATTCCTTTCGCTAAAGCAAAGGCCAAAAGCTCTTGGAAATCTTCACTTTGTAATAGGAAAGGTGTTTATGGACAGACTGACACTCCCAGCTGCTAACCTGGGACCCATCAAAACAGCAGTCAACTCCATTGTGAATTTTTTCTGCAACAATCCATGTCTCTGTAGTTCAGAAAAAAATGTGTCTATGCTTGCTGCTGAAGACCAATGTCCTATTGAAAATATGAAATCTTCTACTATGAACTTGGAAAAAAAGTAATAACAAATTTTGGACATGTTTCAGTGATGCGAAAACCCAGCGCACACTACCTGAGAACAACCTGGTTAAACCTCTCTGCCAGCCTGGCCTGGAGGATGAGTCCCTCCTGAGGAAGGACCAAATCCCCTGTCAGACAGACCTCCTCCTCCTGGACACCTGGCACACAGGCTTTAGGAGTGGAAGCAAAGCTACATGGCCTTCAAAAGCTTCAAAAGTGACAAGCTGAGAGACACGGACGGCAGCTGTTTGCTTTGTGCAGGGTTGAGACCTGTGAGGTAGCACCAGCTCCCTCTTTCCCAGCCACTGTGAGCTTGCCTGGCTGCTTCAGCCCCAGCATGAGCTCCTGCTCCAGTTTTCTGCAGGAAGAAGTTCAAATCCAACTTTCTGGCAGGTTCCTCCTTTCAAAACAAATCAAACCCATTACTACTCGTGCTCCTCAAACCCTGGTACAGGCAAGTGCCCCTCAATACAACAGCATGACCTCCTCCTCCTGTTTGGCACAATAGTCTGCCAAACACATCTGATGCTGGGACTCCTTTCCCCTGATCCCTTTGCCATTTCTCTTCCTTGCCCCACTTTTCTTGCTTACACTTCTCTTTCCACTCTCCCATGGGTGGAAGACAAACTGAAATATGCTCCAGAGCTGGAATTTCAGTTCACCTCGTGGATTTGAAATCAAGCAGAGTATCAACTTCCCAAAACAAATCTCAGTGGATGTTGAAATAATTATTTTTCCAGCAATAATTTTTTTGCTTGCTTGTTTAAAGTAAAGCAATATGAGAAATAGATAAAGGCTTGCTGGAAAGGGAGAATCCCTCTCAGCAACTCTCCTCAAGCAGAGCAGCTGAGACAGGACGAGCTGTCAGCCCTGCTCAGCCCCATGGCTGATGGGTCTGACTCCTTGCAGTACAGCTCAGGCTGATTGTAGGGGTCTTGCTGGTGAGGTTCACCAGAAACCAGAAAGAAATAGGAATGTGTGTAGAACAGATTTCCCAGGGTAATTTATGGTGAGCTACGGAATGGGATTTATGGCATTGGGCAGTGGTGTGACAGAGGGACGGGACTGGGTTTAGGACATTTAGGACAGGTCATCCTCAGCCAGATGTGTCCTGTGAAATGAAAGCTGCTGCCCCTGGACAAGGCAGCTGGTTTGCCACATTCAGTCCCGGTCCCAACCAGAAAATGTCTGTAACTCAGGAACCACTCCAAAGAAAACCCTTGAGTCACATTTCTTACAATGATCTTATCAGGCTTTGAGTACCCAAAACAAGGAGAACCATTATTCTGCAGCCTGGCAATGATTTAGGACTCCCACTCATCTGAAATGCTCAATTTCCCCCAGATCTCAGGGATATTATCAGGTTTGGAGGGCCCTTTAAACAGCAGCAGCAGCAGCTCAAGGAAAAACATCTGGAACAAAACATACTGAAGGTACCGAAGTCAGAAAAATCCCTGCAAAGGTAGTAAGGAACACCTGACTGCGAATTTCTGCTGTATGGAACACAGACACTGCTCTGCTGCCTGTGACTGAGCTTTAACAAAGGATCACGTTGGAAGCTGACCTGCCCTGGACCTGCATGGCTGACACCCAGGTCTCCTCTTTCACGGGCAGGACAGTTGTGACAGTGAATTGTCACAGCTGTGTGACTGCTCTCCTCTGAGGGGACAGTTAGCTCATGTCCTGCTAATAAGCCAGGCAGCACCACCGACTCTGAGCAAACCACTCCATAATTGGCCTTTTGCAGCACAGGACATCTTTAATTAATCTGCTGCTGTTGGTGTGTGCTATTCCCACTGCAGCTCGCTCACGGAGCACGGACACCACGCGACACATCTGACATTCCCCAAATATGAGATGTCAGTCTTACAATGCCGAGTGCCTGGTGTGTAATTACTGCACATCAAACTCATGCCACAGAGGGGCAGATCAGGGCATGGAGTGCCGGGCTGGAGCAAACCCAGCCACCCCTGCCCTGCCTCACGGACTGTTCCTGGTGTCTGGGTCACACGCTCCCAAATCCAACACAGTTGGGACCATCAGGCGGTTGCTGCGTCTGAGCGTGAGGTCTGCCAGATCCCATCTGAGCACTGTGCACAGTGAAAACCCAACAGGCTGCATTCAACACACGTGGTTCAATGCACAGTGCAGCTGTGCTTTAGTAAGTCATCGGGCATCAACCTGAGTCACTAGAAAAGATGTAAGTCCACAGTAAGTATAGGCACTGCTTCAGCTCTTTTTCTTTCTGCATAAGGTGTGTCACACTCCCTTCCATTTACCCTAACAGCCTCCATCTCAGTGCTTTCAGATTAAAGGACAGATACACTCATACCATGACACATTTTACACAGTTTTATTGCTAGTATCAGCGGGTCTCAAATCCAGACACCTGTGAGGACTCTGCTAAATCCATCACCAACTTACAGTGCAGTCCATCAGTCAGAGCAGTTGTCCTCAGCGTGGACCAAGATCAAAGTGTGCAGCTCAGAAGGCTTCAAACCCTGCTATTTTCAGCAGCCTTTGGTACATATCTCTGTCTGAAATTCCCTAGCACTGACATCCTTCTGTTGTCACCCGTCACTGGTTGGACAAAGTCTCTGGTTGCAGTCAGCAGCACCCTGGCTCTGAAACAAGAGATAGCTGAGTGCTGCTTTTTGGCTCATAATGCTAAGCAAAAGCAGATCTAGTTTTCCGTGCTCAGGACTGCTAAAGCACTAAGTGTAGATAAGAGCAGAGGGCCAAGCTTGCTGGCACATAAAAGGGAGAATACAGCACAGCCAAAATTCTACTGCAGTTTTGCAACCGGGGAATCTACGAGGATAACCTCCAAAACGCCTGATGATCCTCCTGACACAGAGGAAACACTGACCAGCTGGCACTTAAAAGCACTGATAACAACACCAGCATTCTGTTTCACTTGGCCCAGTAATCCTGATCACTTCCCAAACAATCCTTCCTAGGCTTGAGAACACCCTTACCCAATGAAACAATCCCTCACTCAGGGGCTAAGCACTGCTGGCTCTCAGACCTGAGCACTCCCTCCCATCTCAGGGTTTTCCTGTTCACCTCCCCAGCTCCATGCACATCTGTGCATGTGAGAAGAGCCTGTGACACACACCTGGAGCATGCAAGAGCTCAACTGGCAATCCTACTTAGCAGGACTTTGTTATTCAGCACAGGCTGGCTGCAATACCAAAGCAAGCCCAGAGACAGCACAGAAGATCCCGAAGGAACTGGAACCCTCTCTGAGCAGGGCTCCACCACTTAGAAGCTGAACTGCAACACCCACCCCGTAAAACAGCAGCAAAGGGACAGGAATGTAAACAATAAGCCTGAAACATGCAAACCTTCACTATCTAATACTTCTCAAAAGCGTCATGAAGGACACGGTGGCTTCTACACTGTGCTTTTCAAAACGGCTGAGTGTACTGATTGCTGGCAACTCGGTGACAGCTTTAAGTGCTGTAACTTTCAAAGAGAAACTCCAAACAAATGCTTATTCAGGTCTCTCTACCTGGTTTGGTTTGATTCAAAAAAGATTAAAGGGTAAAAGTGGTTTATTTAAGAGTCAATAATCTTCAGCAAGGATAATATATATAATATATAATTTCACAGCAAGGATCCAAAAATATATTTGGAAAACAGAAGCACAGTGATTAAAGAAACGGTGACTTGGAGTTAAAAACACCACTGTGGGAATCCTTGTACAAAAGTAATTTCCTAGGGACTGTTTTGTTGAACAACCCAAACAGTAATCAGGCTGGAACGAGTCTCCCAAGATGGGAAAATCTCTTTTGTTAAGCTCAGATCTGAGCTTGGCAACATTAAATGAATCATAGCCTACTCCAGCTTCCAGAGCTTCAGCTATCACATGGGAGAGTCCAGCTGCCAAAGTGAAACTGTCCTGCACATCCCAGCCCATCAGGGAGCTACAAGCCTCGTCCCCTACAAAGCAGAGCCTTGCAGATCTTTCTCCTCCTCTCACGGTGCTCGCTGCAGCCTTCCCAGCATCCAGGTATGAACTGCGCCCGGGCAGGGGGGAACAACCAGGCACTGATGTCCCAGTTCTGCTTTTGTTACACCCAACTCATTGAGGCTACAGGAATGAGACCTTAATCCAGCATTAAAGCACGGGGTGTGCGTAGGGTCTGCACCTTTACAGGGTGGCGAGTCTGGTCAAGGAATGCTCAGGGTACAGTGAGGGAGATTCAGCCAGTTTGGGTGGTGGAGAGCAAACTCCAGCAGCAGAAGGGTGGCTGGGAGAGCACGTAAAGGTCATGCTGATGGCAGAGAGGGGTGCAACAGCTTCAGCTCCCCTGTGCAGGCAAAAGTGCTGCGTGCAGCCTGTCCGAGCCAGGCTTCAGCTGTAACTCAGCTGGAAACTACAGCCAGACACGGGCATTGCCTGGGGAAAGGGCTCTGGGGGAGCCTGAGGATGTCCTTTGCATCCTCTCAACACACAGGACATGCCTGCACTGAGCTACCACAATCTTGTAGCCCAGCCTAGGCTGCACAGAAAGGACCTGCAGTTGACAGCTGAGGGGACAAGCTGCTTCCTAAAGTGGCACATCGCTGTTTTATTTGCTCTTTGCCTGCCTTGTAAAAGGATCTGAGTTTTACTAGCAGCGCCCCAGTGAGCCAAGGTAGCTGGCTGGAGGAATCTGTGACTGACCCTGGAGTGACAGCTCCAGAGAAGCAGCAGAGCCACCTGGACACCAGGGTGCAACACTTATGTTAAAGAAAATGGGGTAGGACTGCCAATCAAGGAACCACCATCTGCCAAAAGACATTAATATTTGAAGGAAAGGGAACAGTAGTGACCAGCTTCCCCAGCAGCCCACAAAGGGACCTGCAGTCAGTGCAGCACCCTGCAGTGCCTACACACAGGGTCCTGAGTGCACAAAGGTTATTAACAGCACAAGATGCACAAGCAGCACTCACTCAGCAGACCCCTTCCCAACCACCTGCTCTCAGCAGCACAGATCAGGACTCTACCTCACCATGCAATAAAAGTCTCTCCCAAAGCAGCATGAGAGCCCTCTGCACAAACAGCCTCACCCACCTCTTGAGCTCAGTGCATTTCAAATCCTTGGTTAACAGCCTGCATCCAGGATCAGTGCTGCCCACAGGTAAGAAAACTCCTGTCCATTCTCAGCCCCTGCAGCACAGAGACCATCAGCTCCAGAAATAAGAAAAATAGGGGTAAGACACAACATATTTCCCCCCCCCTTTCACTAAAATATTTTGCTTCATCACAGATCCTTTGGATGAGGTTGGCAGCCCTGGATGGGGAAGTGTTTTCCGTCAGCAGGACAGTGAAACATACCACAAGTCAGTGCTTTTCCTTTCAGACGATTTCAATGAAACTTTGTAGTTTCTCCTTTGCTTCCAAAGACACAGAGTAACTCAGGTCACAGATGCCCCAGAATATCTGTAGACCTTAGAACAGGCAGTGCCTTGGCAAAAACCACTTTAAAAGCAGCTTTCTAAGCAAGGGAACCAACAGACTGTGCTTCAGTCCCTGGGCAGGCACAGCAACACCTTGGGCAAATATTTTGAAGGATATTTTCCAAGCTCTTTCTGTACCACAGGGATCTTTCCTGGGAAGGAATATGGCTGGCTCCATCTTCAAAAGAATTTGCACCCACAGCCCCGAGCAATGAACTCCAGCACATCTCCCCACTGCACCCTCGGGAGTCCAGCTCAAAGGGCTGGGGGTTTAGGCACTGCCCTACCTGCAGTACTTTGAGGTGGGATTTGCCCACCCTTTTTTTTCAGGCAGAAAGCTCTGTGGATTCATGTGCTCCCACCTCTCACTTTGACAGGACACAGCACAGTCTCAGGCTCATCTTTCTGCAGGGACATGATGTGAGATCAAGGCCACCACTGCAGCTGCTGTGGAAAACCCATGGTGAAAAGCAGCATGTCAGTGTCTAACGACCATTTTTGTGATTTTTCTGATCTTTTTTATTCAGACACACAAGGTACATTCTGGTGGTGCAGACAGTCCATTTCTGACAACGTCCCTTCATTTTCTTCTCCTTCACTAATTTTCTTTGACGTCCCAAATGTTCCCATGACCCTTAATAAAACCTTTAGTGCTGCAAAGACAAAATTTTCTCCTGCCCGTGGCTAACCCACACTTAAAACCTGCTGACTGCTCTGTGCCCCTGGTGCTGGTGACATTCTCCCGAGCAGCCTGTCTGCAAACTCTGCCTGACCCAAGAACCAGCATTAGGGCAGGGAGCAGGGGACAGTGGCCACTGCCACCAGGCCACCTCTCAATGGCCAGCCTGTCACCTCCATGCTGTGAGGGGACACGTTCCCTGTCACCACAGCACGGTCAGCATGCTGTCCCACACCCTATCTGCTTCCCATCCCAGCACGAGCACAGACTTAGCCTTTCATCCAATCCTCAAAGAACGTGTTTTTCTCCTTTTTTTTAATTTATTTTTTTTTTTAAGTGAACAAGAAGCTACAAGTGAGTATTTGGCCTTCACAACTGATGGGCTGCAGCCAAACCCTGCCATATGTTCCAGCTAATACATGTGGGCTTTGCTTCTCATCCAAGAAAGAAAAAAAAGGACATTTATGAGTTGGGATTCAGCAGGATCATGTGGGAAGGAAGGGGTGGGGAAGCGATGCTATTTTTGTTGCTGTAATTATTTGGTGGCCAAGTCCCTGACCCTTGACGTCAGCCCTGGAGGGTCTGTTTAACTGACCAGTTGTCATGGAAAGGAGAAGGACTGGTTGGGAGGTACAGGCTGACGAGGAACAGCTCCTTGCTGCCTGAACCCACCCACAGGCAGACCCCCTGCCTTCGTTAGTCATCACCAGCTCATGGCCAAGAAATAAAAATGTCAATACCTTACTGCTGATACATTGGCTGGAAACAAAAGCGTCCAGGGGAGCTCGCGCCCTCCTTCCTGCCATCCGTGACTGCTGGAAAGCACAGGCCAAGCCCTGATCTCAGCTTCCCCAGTGCTAAGGCAGAGAAACTCCATGGCCCTCAGCTGGGTCACTCCGGGTTCACATCCATTTATCCAAACTCAGCCTGGCCTCAGTCCAGACTACACACATGGAAATATGCCCTGCGCAGAGTGCAGGGGTTCCTACTCCTTGGGAACAAACCCAATCACAATGACTAATTCATACCACCTCCAAAGGAAAAATCTAAGGTAAATAACCCTTCAATTCCTTGCTCCAGACGTCCAGCAGTGCTTTGAGCCCAGAATTCTGCTAGCAAGGCTCCAACAGCGCTCAGCAGGTTGGCAGCAAATGGCTCAGCTACTGACACGATGGTTTCTCACCACTGCCCGTGCCATCCACAATGAAGTCACCATTTGTACAAGGAAATGGGAATAATCCTTGTTGAAACCTCAGCCACAACTAGAGAGTACTGGGCATAAGTTTGCTTAGCAGGGCTCAACTGCGTTGCTCATTCACATGCAGTTCATCATCAGCTGCCGTTTGTTATTCCTGTGGCCAAGGACAACAAAAGGGCTCCGCAGAAGCCAGAGCAGAGCTCTTGGATGTATGGATGAGATGTAACAGGCAGCACAAAAAGCCACTTAACAAATCCCAGCACACCAAGGCGCATGGACGGGGCAGTTCAGCAGCAAGGCTCTGCCAAGGAGCAGCCAGCAGGGGAAGGTGCAAAAACCATGAGAAACTAAGGAGGTACAAGAAGAGGAAAGGGGCAGGTTCCTGGGTCACATCCCAGCAGCAGGACTCTGAGCTCTCCTGCACTATTGGTGCCCAGTTTTGTTCCACTTTGGATATTAACCTGCACTGGGAGGCCTTTAGATCAAGGTCTCAAAAAAATCCACTCAAACCATGTGAGTCACACCTGTCTCATCCATCATCCAAGCCACGTCACCAGGGATTGCCAAGAAATAAGGAGAAATCCAGGCTTACATTATTTTCTTCCAAAGACTGAGAAATATTGCAGACTGGGACCCACTGCACATGTATTTTGAAGCCCTGGCACGACTGCACAGCCGTGAGGTGAGAAAGGAATTTGGGAAGACAAAAAGAGCAGCCCTGGCTATCAAATGGATGATTACTAGGCTGTATGAAATGAGCTTAGTGGGTCTAAGACCAGTATGTGCTTGCTGGTTGTGTCCTGATTTGCTGGGCAGAGCTGTGCTAATTTACTACCAGTTGAAATTACGTGGCAAACTGCAAACAACTCAATTTTTGCTTTTGAATTTGCTCTATAAAAAAAAAAAAACCAAGAAACCCAAACACTCAACAAACAAACAAACAAACAAACCAACAGAAAATCACTACGCACAGGTAGTCTAATTTTTAGTACATCACCAGCCCATAGTCAAGTCCAAAAAGTCGAGACTGAGTCTCCTGTGAAGACAGTGAGACACCTTCACCACAAAGATATGCCTAGTCTGCATTTGCTGGCAGCAGAATTGAACCACTGGGTCAGCTCTTTCCCTCTCTGACAATACTTTCAACTCAAAACATTTTAGAAACATTTAATTTGAAATGGTCAGCAAGAACAGGAGCAGGGGCAGTTGGGTCAGTGTGCCAGGCTTAGGGCAGGATTAAATATCCTGCTCTAAACCCAGGACCCTGACCCAACCATCAAGACTCAGAGTTTTCCATCCCCATAAAACTGAGTTTATTTTTGTCCTAAATAATTTTAAGTTTCTGAGCACTAACATTTACCCTCTGCTGAGGAGTAGGAATGCTTTCTCAGAAAATCTAAATAAAGAGACGTTCCAAGAGATTAATTCTGGGATCTGTTTATTTATCCAGTATCTGAGTAATACCAATTCTCAAGATTGAAGATAAATAAACACCACTAATAGTAAAAACCCAAATCATAATGATTGTCTGACAGTTTTACTATGGGTCTTTGTCTGAGATGTCATATAAATCCTGAAAAAACAAGACCAACTGCACAGGGAGACCTTGCAGGACAGGTGGTACCTGTGGTGAGAAATAGTTGCTCACCTGAAAACTTTAAAGTAAGAAGTTTTACACATTATCCTGTGTCACTGCCCATGAGGTGCTGCAAATGAAACCACATTTCCCCCAAAGGCTGTGGCTCACCCCAGGACAGGACCCCATTATCTGCTTAGGTCTGTGCAGCTTTGTAGCACGAAGGAAAACCCAGCAAAATGTTCATGGAAAACAGTAGTCTTTGAGTGAAACAAACCCAATTCCCTAAGCAGCTATGTTGGTGTGAATCCAGAATTACTCCAGAATCCCCAGGTGGGTGATCCAGATGTCTGTCACGCAGACAAAAGTCTCTGGCCCTGTGAAACACACAGAGATGGGCAGCAGTGAGTAGTTACTGGAGGTGGAAAGAATTTGGTGGAGGTGTCTCAACAACCACCCCGAGGGCTGGTACAGGCACTCAGACACCCAAACGTGGCTGATGGAGAGATCACACAAGCACTGGCAGAGGGCAGAACAATCAGACTGGAGAGGTTAAAGGCCAGGGTTTACATACACAACTCTCCTCCCTTGGGTCTGGATCCTCATAAATAGGGAGCTTTCAAAGGCAGAAGTGGAGGCAGGCAATAATCTGTATCACAAGTGTTTCTGAAGTTTGGGCTCCCACTCTGTCTCTTTTGTTGGTCTCCTGTGGTCTTTTATCAAGTGATTATTGTGTCTGTGCTGCATTTCAGAGATCTTGGTGGCCTGGGTGGGCAGGGCAGCACGGTGTGACCCAAGGACACGTTCCCAGCAGTGCCCCCAGCACTGCCCCATCTGCTGCAGTGCAGAAGACCCAGCAGTGAAGATAAAAGTGGAAGTTCTCCCCAAACAAGCCTTTTTTTATTTTAGAAAAAAGAAACAGCTTTAAAGAACAAATAAACAGCCTCTCCTACAATATGGAAAACCTAAACATTATTGTTTTATGCTTGCAACACACAAAGTCATGATGGTAACAGAACTGAAGAACATCTCAGACATGGCAAGGGGGAACTCAGGCCAAAGACAGAATAAGCCAGACATAGTCAGACTCTTGCCCCTTTTGCTCCACCTACAATCTGGCATTACTAAGAGAGAAGCAATGTCCAACATGCTGGGGACATGTTTTATTTATTGTTTTAAACCCAAGCACAGACTAAAAGGCCTTTTCTCATCTAGATCCAAGGCTGGTGGTTACAGCCTACATACATACAATTCCTGCC
Source organism: Daphoenositta chrysoptera (assembly GCA_013397915.1). Classification (NCBI taxonomy): domain Eukaryota; kingdom Metazoa; phylum Chordata; class Aves; order Passeriformes; genus Daphoenositta; species Daphoenositta chrysoptera. Next base: position 866,803 of record VZRO01000866.1, read on the forward strand.
ATGCTTCACCGATGTGCAACGGGGCATTCAGGCCAGTGGGAAGACACGACCACTGCAAGTCAGCATTTACAAAGTGGGAGGAAGGGCTCAGCAACAGCACACCAATATCCAGGGAAAATTAAAACAGCCTATAGCCATCTACCCAGCAAGCAGGCCAGGGAATGCTGTGGCTGGGAACAGGATGAGACAAAGGAAGGAGACCTCGAGGGGAGGGTTAGTAAGGTAGAAGAGAAACAAGACCTGGTTTTACAGTTGACACAGTGATCAAGTTTTCCAGGTTACTTGTTGTTTTTGGACCAAGTTGACTTGCAGGAGTTAGACTGGGGACTGGAAGTAATGCTGTCACAGGGTTCATGGCAAACCATCCAGGGCAAGCTCCAACACGGCTCCTGAGTCAGCAGCTCGCAGCAGCATTCACTGTCACAGTGTACATTGTGTACATTTCCCCCTCCACTCACTCTCAGGGCTAGAAAAACTCCAAAAAGCAGGTTTAGGAACATCATGGCCTGCAGGCTAGGTTTTTACAGAAACAAGATGACTAAAGCAGCAAAGCAAGGAGGACATGACTAATAAAATGTTTAAGAGGGCAAAGAGATCCCACCACACCCACCTGCCAAGCCTAGAGGGTATTTCTTTGACAAAGACCAAGCAGCCAGCACACAGCAGAGACCCACCAGCATTTGGCAAACTGTCCTTCTGCCCGTGGGACATGACAGCAGAAACCCAGTGAAGAACCTTTGCACTCTGGGCTGGAGAGCTTACTACATGCGCTGCAAGAGTTAAATCCCATGTTTTCATCTTCTTCTCTGTTTCCACACATTCTCAAACCCATCCCACCCTAACTGCCTCAGCTAGCTGTACCCACTATACTACCAAATTACTTGAAAAGATCAGCTATCCTACAAAAAGGAGGAGTCTTCCTACTTAAATACATATTGAGAAGCTGCAAAGAAGTCTTGCAAACACATTTGGACTTGAGCTGCTTGTTCAATGCAATCTGACTACAGTCTATAGAGTCTGCAGTCAACCTCAGGAGCCTGATCCTGAGCCTGAAGCTGACAGAAACCTTCAGCTGAATCCACAAGCTGTCCCGTTCTGCAGGGCACCAGAGTCTGCCCTCACATCATGCCAGAGTCACCAGAAACGCTCAGGTCACATCTGTGAAATAGAAAAGTGGTCTTCAGAAGACCCTCTTTCTGTTTCAGAAGAGTACAGATAAATTAGGAAATGATTGATAGGATGATGTGGATGATCACATCAGAGGCTGATAGAAGGTGTTCTTATAGAGGGATAGCACTGGTATTTCACCAACACACATCATCAGCTCCCTGCCCCTTTACAGCACTCTATGTAGGAATATCTTTAGCATCTGCTCAGAAGCAGGAGCAACGCAGCCCAGTGCAGCTGCTGCTATCATGCAGCTTAAGAAGTCCCAAAAAACAAAAACAATGGAGCAAAAAAAGCCCAAAACTTCCAATTCTAGCACCAGTTTTCCATCAACTCACTGCAGAGTCTCATTCATGTCATCATGACATGTCATCATGACTGGGCCAGGCTGTGCTGGTGCTGGCTCTGCAGTGAGACCAGAGGCAGTGGGAGACCCCAGCCTGTTCCCAGGACACCAGAAGGCAGCGGGAGGCCCTTCCTGCTCCCAGGGCATCTGGGTGGCCCTGCTGCTCCCAAAACAGCAGAGGCACACACAGTGCTGGCCAACGTTGGGCTGTGCATCTGTCCAGCAGGACTGAAAGCTTTTGCTTTTCCTACCCCACAGGAGTGTTGCAAGGATTAGTTCATGTATATTCAGCACCGTTTTTCAAAGCACTGCACAAGAGCCAAACCCTCCGATTTTTTTCATCTGTTCCTTGCTGACTCCCTCCTGAAGGGATTTGTTTCTCCCCTCCTGAGAAACAAACAAGCACAAGGTCAGTAAGAGTGGGAGGTGGGAAGAACATTTCAGGCTGCTCCTCTTCTCTCAAACCACAAATGGCACCAAACCCTGCCATCCTCCCAGTGCTCTGTACTGGTGCCCAGCATCCTGGCCTCGTCATGCAGCCCGGGAGGAGCTGGACAGGGTACACAGCAGGGTGTTTAAGCTCGTCTCATTTCCTCTTTGGTGTCAAGGAGCAAAACACGAGGGTGAAATAGCCACCCCCAGAGCTGTGCAGCCTGTCTGTGCACCCACAGCAAGGCAGGGGGTTCTGCACAAGCCCTGCTTTGCAGCTCCCCTTTCCAGACAAAATGCTGAGCAGATGCTGCAGCCTAAGTCAACCCAGAGGGTGCGGAGCTGGTGCATCCCAAGCCTCAGGGAACGTGCCAAAGCCTTGGCACTCAGGGATGGTTCACATCCGAGTGTATGTAAGGGCTAGACATTAGACCTCGTGTTTGTGCTGCAAGTGCAGGCAAATCCCAAGTGGGGTATTTTCTCCTGTGCACAGACTTGTTGAGCCAGAGCAAAAGGGCGATCCTGGGGGCAGAGCTCAGGTACAGGCAGCAGCCAGGTAAGGACACAGACAAATCACTGCAGGGTGCTCTGTGGGGCGAGGTTGGTCAGCGCTGCTTACAGAACCCAAGAGCATCAGAATGGGTTAAATAAAAAGGTATTAAAAACACGAACAAGTCCAGTCAAAGAGTACCTTCCCTTGGCTCCAGTGCCTGACACCCAGACAGCCATGCAGATAACAAGAACATCCACTACTCCATCAGAGAGCGGTGAAATCAGTGTTAGCACAAACATAAAATCCCCAGATGTTGCAAAAGCAAATTAAGATGAGTCACACATAAAATAAATTTTTAAAGGGCTGTTTTCAACACATTGCTTTGATAAGCTTAGAATGCCATTTTAAATAAGGAAAATAGCCTCAGTCTCAGTAGAAGCATACATGCAAGAACAGCCTATACCCCAAAATCTTCTGGGGTTTTATGTATCAATTTTACTGAAGTGGGAGACAAACACCCTATTACTTAATTTAGAGGAAAGTTTTTCAGTGAGTTTGACATCAGTGAGTCTGGAAAAGGCTTTGAAATCAGGATAAGAAATCACTTAATTTTTTAGCATGACAAATTCTGTGTCACTTCCCACAGATGCTAACACTACATAGAGCATCTTTCATAGTAAGGACCGTCAGCTGCACTGGCATTGCACATAAGCCAAATTACAGTTCCAGTTCACTCCCAGGATTTCTCACAGGAACTCTATGCATCACATGGCCACTAGAGTTTAAGCCAGTGCAGTTCTAGTCCCTGACTTGTAAAACCAACATTAAGGCAATGACAGAAAAGGAAGCATAGAAAAAGCAATGTAGCTATGATTTTCCACTCCGTTTCAGAGTGCTGGTGGTTTGCCTCCTTGATGTGTGGCTGCGTAAGCACTGCATCACAGGCACCAGTACTGCCTAGGAAAGATGTTGCTTCTCCACCTGGAAATGGATTTCAGCAGAATCTCCCTCCCTGTGCTCTGCTATGCAGGTCTTCACCTATTAAGTTGCCTATAGCAACTAAAAGGTTATGAATGTGCTCAAATAAAGCAGAAATCCAGAGAGAGATGTTCCAGAAATGCTTTAAACATTCAGCTTGGAATGAAACAAAATTCCCAGTTTCTGTCCTTACTAGTCATGAACAGGAAGACTTACTACAGGTAGCTGGCTTGACAGAGCAAAAGTTTTGAATGAATAAGAAAGACACCATTAATTATCATGGTGTGGGTTGGTGGGGGGTTGTTTGTTTGGGGTTTTTTTTCTCTGGGTTTTTTTTTCTTCTTTTTGGCAAGGAAGTTCAAAGAGCGACACCATTTTTCTCAGGGAAGGCACCAGTTATAAAGCAGAAGTTACTGGGATGAGAGGATGATATTCAGGATGTCAGTGGCTGCTAAATACTGACTGGACAATGTTACTTTGCAGAAATACTGTGAAGTATTTCACATCACATCAGGGTAATGACCATCAGGTCCCTGGAACACAGGTTATGTACCTTCCAGCTCCAGGTACAGTCCCAGCTCCTGAAACACAGAATCAGTTCAGCGTGTCTGAAAGGGAAACTCTCTGGCAGAGGGCATTGGGGGGTTACTGAGGGGTTTCTGGGGGCTTTTCTCTGCAAACTGCAGGTAGACAATTTTCAGAATTATACTATGTTACACTAAAACAAAAACATCCTTTCCCCAAAGCAAACAGAAAAACCACACAAAACAGGAAAAGCACAGGTGAGCCAAAGCTGGAGAAAATCCACGTTGCCATCCAGGATTCTCTGCCTCGGGAACTGGCCATGACCACTGACCGCACACACCAGTGAGAACCTTGGGTGGGACCATGCCTGGACGGCTGAGAGAGATGGCAGAGGGGGCTCTGGGCTGTCGGGGAGAACGGAAGCGCGGGTAACCCTTGGCAGAGGGCGGCTGGGCGGGCCGCGCGGTGCCTACCTGGATGTACGCACGCTGCAGGTAGCTGTAGGGCACCCTGCGCTGGAAGTCGGCGCGCACCTCCTCGGCGGCGCGGTGGCGGGACGCGGCCCCCAGGCGCGGCTCCTCGCAGCGCCGCACGCACTCTGCGCGCCGCAGCACCGAGCCGAAGAAGGGCAGGTCCCCGCCGGCGCCCGGGCCCGGCGCC
>VZRO01000866.1:871939-922612 GCA_013397915.1 Daphoenositta chrysoptera
GCCCCGGCCCCCCCGCCGCGAGCTGGGGGCGCGGAGGGGGCGCGACCGCAGCCGGGGCTGCCCGGAGCATCCCCGCTCCCCCGCCGCCGCAGGGGTTGGTGAGTGACGTGGGGAAATGTAAATCGTGCCGGGGTGATGTCAGCGGCAGCAGCGGCAGCAGCCTTTCCTCCCCGCCGTGCCCCGCACCTCCTCCCGCCGCCCCGCATCCCCGCGCTGCCGTCCTTATCCGAAGGATGCTTGGCTTTGTCTGCCTGCGAGGCTGCAGCTTGCAGCCGTTTTTTGCTGGGTTCTCCACCCCCCTCGCCCTTCTTACCCCGGCAGCCTCTTGCCTTCGGGAATTCTGCAAATAAATAATCTGGGATGGGCACAGTGAGTGGCTGGCGAAGCTTTTTCAGCTCCCAGCTGTGTGTTTGTCTCGATTCCTCCAACATTTCTCTCTTCCAATGCTGCAATGCCCTGCCCTGCCAAAAATGTTACTCATTTTTTAGCATGAATTTTAATGCTTTTTTGTGACGAGACGCTTGGCAGTGCAGACTGGTGACACATGAAAAAAGAATATCTTAGTTGGCATTTTAAATAATCTCAGTGTTGAACACCTGTCAACAAGGAATTTTTCATATTAACACAGTTAATTTGGCTGAAATCAGCTGTTCCTGAGTGAGGGGGAGTGACCAAACCCTGAATCTGGCTAGACGCTTTACCGTAAGCTGTTCTGGGCTCTGTCACTCCAAAGTCTGTGCGTACAGCACTGTGCTCTGTAGGGTCTCTCATGAGACATTGTGGCCTTAGTTTTTCCGACATTTCAGGAATATCTCTACAGATATTGCCTATCTTCTTGTAGACTAAAATAATTGCAAATAGGAGATGCTTGAAATCCACTTGGTCCAGATTTTGTTACTGCATCAAGCCAGATGTTCCTCACGGTCATGCTGTGCATCCCCCTCTGCTGCTCCAGTGACTTTGATCAAATCATGCCTTGTTTATACTGCTGTGTCCAGGATCAGAAACAGGGCTCAGCAGCCTCTCATCGGGCAAGTGATCAGATTATGGAGTCAGTTTACAACAGTTTCACATAAAGGAAGTTTTTTTCCGCATGGCTAGAGATTTACTACAGTTCTTGGTGAAGATCTTTCCCATCTGGCAAAGATTTCATAACAATTGTCCTTATTGTTTTCTTGAAAATTGGTGCAAAATATTTTAAAGGTTTGGGGTCCCTCCACCCTTCTGCCTGCCAGGCTGGCATGCTGGGGAGGGTATTCACAACGGGGGAGCCCAAAACCCTGAAGGGGTATCTGCAGTGGGAGGGGTATGTGCTGTAACCATTTGCCTGTGCAAAACAAAGGTCTCAGGTCCAGATAAAGCCTTTTGCAAAGAAAAGTTTATCAGCACTCCTGCGGAGCAGAGGCGACATTATGAGAGGGCTAATTAAACCTTCTCAAGGGTCGCAGAGGTGCCGCTGGTGACTGCAGAAGTTTAGAGTGGGAGAGAGCTCTGCCCCAAATCACAGGGATAAAATGCTCGGCTCCCCGGGTGCAGTTTCTGAACGATGCATCTCAGACGATCTGTTTGCAGAAGTGCTGTACCTAATTCCACATTGCTTCCAAGTCAGCAACATCTCTGTGCTTGCAGTGGTGACAGAGGCCCTGCTTAGGAAGGAATGCAGAAAGTACATGAGTGACTGGAGAGAGAAGGAAGTCAAACAAAATGTTTTATTTCACACTGCTGCATGTTCTGATCCAGATCTTTTTTTTCATTAAAAGTCCTTTTTAAAACAGTGAAGAAAAAGTTCTTTGTTCTGACACCCTGCAGCCCCTTCTGCTGCCCTTCCCTCCAGGGTTTTCTCTGTAGGCACCCACTGGCTTTAGGAGCAGGCTGCCACCCACCCCACTTTGCAGTCCCCCTGCCTGGGGTCACGCTTTCTTTGCTCACAAACATTTGGCTTTCCCTCAGCTCGACGGTCTGTTGTTACCTAATTGCAGCAAAGAGCTCAACAAGAGTTGGCACATACAAGGCTCTTAATCCAGGGTATCTCTGATATTCAGTGCAGTTCCTTGAACAACCACCTTTAGTTCTGTGACCCTGCTCACGCCCAGAGCAGCAACCGGATGGAAAGAAGTTTGCTGGTCCCTTTATTGTGGGTCTTGTTCTCACAGAAGGTCTGGACCATAAAATCCAGCAGTGGTGCTGCTACAGCATCACAGGCAAGGTGGGCTTGCCTTCATGCAGTTGAAAAGGAGCTGGGTTTGGAAGCCTTGCACATATAAAGACAGGATTTCACCCAGCACAGCAATTACTGGTTTAGGATGTTACAACTCTGAATCAGGCCCCAAGATGCCTGAGATATCCCTCATGCCTTGAAATGAAAGGAATAATTCTAAAAATGTAACAACTCAGCCCGTGTTCAGATGTTGATCCTGGCCCCTGTGCAGTTGTTTTGAAAAACCTTTTCCTACGTAAATAGGTTCATCTGAAGCTTTTTTTTTCCCTTGAAAACTCTGATACGTGAGTCAAACCACTGATGATTTGGCAACAAGATAAGGGCAAAATTTAAAATGCCTTTCAAAATGGCGTTTCAATGTGCACTTTACAACCAGACCTAGGTTTCAAGCCCTCTCTGTTTCATTTGTAGACTTGCTTTCATATTTAATCATGGACAAACTTTATAATTCCAAATCAAACACAGGTGACCTCTTCAGCCATGTACCTTAGTGAGAGAGAGAGCTTTGAATCAGATGGAAAAGTACAACATACCCTTATTGAAGGGCTTTGGTTTTTGCCTCATGTACAAAAGTGCAAGTAAATTGAATATATCACATCCATTAGTTAATTACTTCAATATTTAGACCCAAATCCATACCTGAATTCCATAGAATGCCTCAATCTACCCAACACCTTTTTTATTCAAGAAGGTGTGAGAGTGGTTGTGAATGTCAGTAAATTTCAGGAAATTATTACCAAATATAAAGATGTGCTGCAATAATAATCGCGCACCATATTTTGAGACTTTCCTTCTAGGAAAAATCCATCATCAGAGTTGTATAAAACTGGTCAGGGTTTGAACAGAGTCAAAGGATGAGTGAGCAAGGAGGAATTTTCTCTATAAATTGTTATTCTTGGTATAGCAAGATGTAGCACATTGCAACAGTGTGGAATATGGGTGGAGAGAACACGAGGTGCCTGCTGGGGATGCCACTGCATCTGCTCCAGGTTTTACCTGTTGTTTCTTTGCTGGTGACATACAAATCTCCTTCCCCACTCTGTGTTTGGGCCTGTCTTTGATGCATTGCTTGGGTTGCTGATGACTTGAGGTCGGCACAGGTGAACAGGTCTTTAATTTTTCTTCCTAAGCACTTTAACTTTTGCTTCCTTCTGGCAATATTTCTGTAGGTGCAGGACCAGGGAGCAGCTGTGGCTTTCTCCCAGACATCTGACCTATGATCAAATGCTGGCTGTTGTTATTCCATAAACTACAATCCCAGGAACCCGGAATGTCCTCTGCCCTAGCAGCCCTCTATCCTGACATTTCTCCAAAGCATGTCCATCTCATATCTTGCTGATGACAGCCTCTTTTGGTTTTTTAATGACTTCCTCTTGACATTACCTCTGCAGAAGCACAGTGTGATTGCCAGCAAAGCTTTGCTTACAGCGTTGCTCTAAGTGCATGAGCCACTCTTGTATCCTCACACACTGTCAGGGTCATCTCATATCCTCCTTCGCAGCATCCAGTAAAGTTACCTTGGCACAGCCTTGTCCACTTCTCTCTCTGCTGAACACCATTATTAATACCAGCCTTGACTGCTCATTCTTTTCTTTGTCCTGGTCTGTCCTGTCTCTCTGCTTCATTTCATGGGACTTACTGTACCTCTGCCTGTTTTGAACAAGGTTTTGAGTTCTAGAATTTGCCATTGCTTCTCTACTGCAGCACAAACCAAAACTAACTCCCCAAAGCCATCTCTGCAATCATCCCTCCATTGGGCCTCTGGAAGCTTTGGGCATGTGTGCTTTCGTTTGCAAGTGCTTTGTGATACTCAGAAACCCCTGTGCTGCATTTGTTATAAAAACCTTAATACAAGAGCACAGACAAATACAACACAAGGTTTGCTGTTGGCACTCAGCAGAGAAATACAATCCTATAAATCACATAAGCAGAAGATCCTTGTGTCTTCCCATGTGTAGGCAATCGTATAACCTTACTGAATTCCAAGTGCCTTCACACTTTGCTTACTTGGAAACTTGGACTTGAGTGCAGTTATAAATTAAAAAACAATAAAAATAAAGTTCAAAAAGTCCAGAATACAGAGCGAAAGGCACACTAGTGTCTTGAAGGAGTTGGCGCCATGCCTGTACATTTAAGCTTGGATTTAAAATACTTCCATAGCCTATATTATTTGGGATGACAATAATTAAATACACTAAAGAATTATTATATTGTGCTCTACATACCACATTTCCTACACTGACAGACTAAAAGTTTTACATAACTAGAGCTGCTGTTACGAACAGGAAGGTACCTATAAATGATATAAACTGGGAAAATTTAATCGGAGACTCATATGACACAGTTATTTTCAATGCATAGTCCGGAGTTAATGAGACGTGTGAATGGTTTCATTGTGTAGCTGTCTGAACTTCAGCTGTAAGCTGTGGCAGTTTCAGAGGGTGAACAGGGTCCAATTCATGACTGCTGTAATTGGACCGAAGTCGGTGACATTGCCAAAATGATGGGTCAAGTGCAGAGCGTGCGCTCGCACAGCCGGAGCCTGGCTGCAGCTCCAGGAGGTCACACACAGGGGTGGGTGGGGTGACACTGGCTGGCGGAGGTGGCCTCTTGGAGTAGGGCTTGAGGAACACCGAGTTCATCTAGGAGGGGCAGAGCCACAGGTGACACTTCTGTCTGACAAGCAGCAGCCCTCTGCGGTGGGAGGAATGACAGGGGATGGCAGAGAGAGGCCACACACAGCAAACCTCCTCTTCTGCCCAAAATGAGGTTGATGGAAACGTGCACATGCGGATGGAGTGGCCCAGGATCCGTGCAGCTGGTGTGGATGTTTGCAGACTCACCACCTCTCCAGCAAGGGCTCCCCAGGAAAATCCTGCCCGTGAAAACCTTTGGGGTAAACATCTGGTGGATTTGATTCCCAGGTTTCCTTGTGCTGGCAGCTCTGATGCCTGCAATGGGGCTGTTTGTGCCCAAAGTGTGAGGGCTGAGCTGCTCTTGAGTGACATGGAAGAATCAGAGCTTGTGAAAGCGAGATCGGGCATCAAAGTGGGACAACAGGAAAATACTCAAGGACCTCTCAAAAGCTATCTGAAGCAGTCTGTGTCTTTTAGTGGAAATGTTAAATAAACCCTCATTAAAATCAATATAACTACCCCTAAATCCAGTGTGGTCATATATTTCCTCTGTATGACCTCATGCTTATTTTTCATATTCATTAATTTATAATCTGAGCACCTTAATTCTTTTTTTTTGGTCATTCTTCTTATTAGCTCTTGTCTGGTTTCAAAATATCACTGAGGACTTAGAAAACATTTTAAAATAATATTATGTATAAGCCATGGGGAGGCTGAGCCAGCTCAGGTAGATGCTGCATCCCACCCAAAATATAATTTGCAAACAGCAAGGTTTTATCCACAGACCTTTCTCCCTGCATTGCCCAGCAGTGAGAGACTGTGACTCCAAGAGTAAATATTTGTCTTCCCCACAGAGCTCTCCACATGAGCCAGACCCCAACTTACTGAAGAAAGAAGGAAATGTCAGGCAGGGGGAAGAGGCCCACAAGGAGGGCAGCCCAGCAGGAGAGAATGGAGAGCTGTCACAGTGGGAAACTCAACATCCTGCTTGTGAAACCAGAGAGCTGGAGAGAGCAGCAGTGGAAGCCCAAAAGACAGAGTCCACTGAGGAAATGAAAAAACAATCTGGCAATGGTAGGACACAGCGCAGAGAGGAGCTCCGTGGTCAGGCACCAGCAGGGATAGCTGTGATCCATCCAGGACCACAGCAAACTCCAGAGGCTCTCACCAGCACTGCCATGGCAGAGGCATAGAGGGGACTCCTGCCTTGTCAGTCTTTCCCAATTTTAATTTTATCATTCAGTGAAAAAGTGGGGGGCTGAGAGACTGTTGAAGACATGAAGCTTCCAAAGACAAACTTCTTTCACAAGCACTGGGTTCCCTGTGGCTCCCCTTTCATAGTCCATCTTTCCTGTACATTAATGCAGTTCTGACTGAGCTGACCAGCAGGTGCAAACAAGCTCCACAGCCCCATCAGCTGCAGCACATGGGAATCCAGAAGAAATGATGTGCATTTAAGTATAAGTTGGAGTAGCTTTTGATCTCCTTAAAGACCTGCCCTGGTTAAAAGTCAAAAGTCTTCATGAGGGTGAAGTGCTGTTGGGGCAGATCACAGACACACTGTGCATGCAGAGAGAGAGGCCCAGAGGTGATTAAAACACAACCAGAGCACATTTGGCTGGATCGTTTTTACTGCAAGGTGTTAGGTTTATATGGCCATAGTTTTCATCCTAGAGAATCCTAAAATGTTCTGCTAATGCTATACACATAAAAGTCACTTCACTACAGCTGCTAGGCAGACAGATTGCTGGCACACTGCTTCCCACCCAGATGTGGAAAGGGAATAACCAACCCAGGACATCTCAGCAAAATCCTGTCTTAAGGGAAATTGCTCCTGGGAAAGGAAGCAGAACTTGAATTCTTAACATTTTGTGTAATACAGAGTCCTCTGGGCGGTCTTGGTCACTCTTTACAAATGTAATAGTGGAGTCAGAGTGCTGGAGCCAACTGTGTGGCCCTGGGGCAAAGGTGAGGAAACACCACAATTTCAGAGTTGTTCTGGGAGCCTGTAATGGACCATGCCCGGAGTCACCAACACTGCTGTGCTTGGCAGCAGCTCAGGAACACACAGCAGCAGGGGTACCTCCTGCCCCCCAGTCCCTGAGAAACTTCCTGACACTTGGTCCAGCTGAAAGGAATAAGGAGACGGAGGGTCTGTGGCCAGCTAAGGTGTGCAGGAGATTGCACCATCATTCCTCCTCTCATCCCATCCCTTGTTCCTGTGCCAGTAACTGGGGAGAGCTGGAAGCTGCACAGATACTCTGCAGGGCCATTGCTGCTGGAGGAAGGGCTGGAAGGGGTGAATGGAGGAAGGAGACTTGGAAGGAGTGGATTAATGTCATTACTGCAGAACTACTGCAGGCCAGTGGAAAACATTCAGTTTGGAAAAGATTCTGCCAATCCAAGCAATGACATGTTCCCTCATTCTCTCTCCTTCCTTCTCTTACCCATAGCTAATATTTAGGTTTCATTAAAGCTGAAGCAAAGCTGGACAAATGCCCCTGCAGCAGGAAACTTACTCTGGTTTCACAGGGGTGTAAATCACAGAAAGACTGGGTATGGAAACCATGTGATATGGGGGAGCAGTGGTGTAAGGATACGGAGTGACTCCAGTTTGCTCAAGAACAACACTGTGAGATCAGTATCTCCCTCAAGCTCCCCTGTGCCACCCTCTCCTACCCTTCTAAGGGGTGCCAGGCTCCAGGGACACCAAGTGCACACCAGCCAGCAGTGGAGGCACAGAGGGTGACTGTAACATCAGCTGTGGGACATATGGCACGAGCAGCAAACCCAGATGGTGATAATGAAGTGGAGAGGAGCAAATACCCTGTCTCATTGAACTGTTCCCTATAATTATAGAAATTGCAGAATAGAAACACTCTTGAAGAATGGCAAGGGAAATTGCTTCTGTGTTCCCTGTGGTGCAGCGCTCTGTGAAAGCTGATGTTTCTCTGATTAGTGGCTGTTTCTCTGAGGGGAGCAGGAGGAGGCTGTGGAGGGAGCAGATTCCCAGCATACCAGGTGAGGTGCTGTGCACCCAGGCAGGGAAGCAGGCAGCCTGAAATCACCCGGGACGGAGGGACCAGCTCTCCTGACTCTCCTTGCAGGGGACACCCTTTGCTGGCTCAGGCATGGAAGGGGAGCACCCCAGCAGAGAGGATGTCGCTGGCACAGCCTGTTCAGTACGGCTTCAGCAGTTTCTCCGGGGCCTTTTTCTGGCTGAGGATGGACTGGGGGGAGGGGACAGATTTCGGCCTTACTGTAATCACTAAAAATAGACCCTAGTGTGCATATGCTCCCTCTCTCCTACATTGCATTACCTCTGGGACTTGTCCAAAAAAAGATTCCAGAGGGTAGCCAAGAGGAGTTGATGTCTAAACACAGTAGCAAGGACTCAGTTTTCCTTAATTTTCTAGTTTCTGTTTCAGCTTTTAGTGGAAAATAAGTAAGGCACAGACAGTGCTGCTTTTGTATCAGCTCCTTGCATCAAAAGTCTCAGCTGTTAGAAATTAGACTGTGGTTACTTCTTTGACCCCTGTAATTTCTGCAGAGAGCAGTGATCTGGTCTCACAAGCATCCCCCTGGCCAAGCCTTCAGGACTAGGAGTGAAATTTGCTCTGTGTGCCAGGTCAAGGGTGGTTTTTGAAGTATATGTCCAAAGAAAGATAGCTAAAAGCAACCTTTTGCTGCATTAATCCATCATACTTTGACAAGCCAACAGATCAAATGGGCTGAATCCTTTATGGAAGGGGGAAAGAGGTTTCTCATGAGAAGTGGGATTTTAATGGCAACAGAGATATGTGAAAGCTTTAATCTTAGTACCAGGGTGTGTTTCTATTTAAGGAGATTCTGACTATTTTTTGTCAGGAAAGATTGCTGTGAACCTGGCTTTGCAATGGGCTGGATTGTTTATCTATTTCTTTAAACAGCCCCCATTGTTGCAAGCCAGGAAGGTCACTCAGAGCAGCAGCTGCCGAAGGGGCTGGCGGGCGCCCCAAAGCAAAGGTCACCAGAGCACTTCCAAAGGATTAGCAGCCTCCTGGGTGGAGATGCAGGCCCAAAAAGCATCTCAGAAGGTCCTTGGCCACAGCTGGATGCTGCTCTGGGGGTGCCTCGTGCCAGGAGGGATAATGCTGTTAAACAGCACATGCTTGGTTATGCTGGGTTGGATGGGTTTTGAGAGGGGCTTCACTGGGGAGTGTGGGGAGTGTGGGGAGTGTGGGGAGTGTGGGGAGTGTGGGGAGTGTGTTTCCTTGCTGGCTCCCAGCTGGAATCAAGGGCAGCATTGCTGTGAGTCTCTACCATCCTTTTTGCCATCCTGTGCTTCAGGGTCTCAGTTCTGTTGTGATCTACAAAGGCAAAGTTGTGCCTTTATTTATCGGTGGTGCCCCTGCTGCCCTACACGGAATAAATTGCTGCATAGAGGAAAATGCAAAGCTCAGTTTTGTTGTGGCATTGCCCCCTGGAACAGCCAGCAGAAATCCTTTTCTGATGTCAGTAAAGTGCTGTGTGAGAACAAGAAGGGGGCTCTACTCCATCTGGGGCTCAGACCTCTTCTTGCCACTTTAATCACGACAGAGGTTGAAACCTCTCCTCTGTGGCAGTCCCTGAAGGGGCAGGGCAGAGCATCCCTGTGGCCAGGAGGTCTTTCAGATGGAGCTCCAGGCAGGCTTTTGAAGCTCAGGACTCAAATTGAAGTAAGACACATGGCAAGACACTTCTGAGGGAACAAGGCTGTTACTTCCCTGCTGCCATCAGTCTCCATGGGACTCCAAAATCCTCCTCTGCCGTTACAGAAGAAGCAGGCAAGGCAACAAGAGCCCACCCTGAGGGCTCGAGGATGCTCTCAGCCCCTGAACAGAGATGACAGAGCTGTTCAGAGGGCAAAAGGTCAGCACAACCTTCAAAATGTTCTGAATGCCAGTGTGGAAAATGCCCTCAAATGCCTGATCACTGCATCAGAGTGGGTAAAGAGGCAATTCCTCACATCAGAGGGGGTTCTTCAACATTTCATGCAACCAGGCAGGGCTCAAAGAGTGACAGAGCCCAAAGAGAAAAGAAATAAGGGATTGGTGGGGTATGTGATCAAACCTATGGCCCTTTGGAAGTCTTAATGAGTAATCAGTCTGTTGTTTTACAGACAGCAACGTATCTTGGGACAAATTATGCTGATACATTACAGGATTTTCAAACACATCTTGTGCTAATTTTCCAAACTTCTGGGAAAAGGAGAGCATATGGGGGTTTTGTACCCAGTTAATTTTATGGAGTGCATTGAGTAAGGGTGGATTTATTTTCTGAGCTAGACATCGTTTCGAACATGGCTTTGTGTTTCTTCATTGAGGAGGCAGGGTACTGTTTTATTGCCTTGTGTAAATTGCTTGTTGTTTTATTGAAGCATAAAAACACTTGGCAAGGCTACAGCATCCCATTATCTTTCAATTGGGTGGGTAATAATTCCTTAAACAAACACAAAACCTTATTAAACCCTCAAATACCTAGAAATCAAAACAACTTAAGAACAAGGACATCCAATATGCTGTGGGTAATGAAGAAATGAATGCGCTTTTTAACTACTGAGCACAATTCGATCTGGAAAACCACCTTGAAAGCTGAAATAAAAGCATGTCTGATGTTAGCACTGCCTGCAGTGTTTCCTTGTGTTTCTTTCTGCTTCTGTGTCGCCTCTAAGCCTGCTACACTGCTGGTTATAAGCACTGACCAAATCCCAAGGAGCTGCTGATATTCTGCTTCCAGATGAGTTTGCAGATACTAATCCAGTAGGGAGAGGTGGCAAAGGGGAGGCTGGCAGAGCTCCGTGTATTTGCCCAGCCCTGGAGAGGGATGTGTGCCAGGACTGGACTCTGCACCAGGGCTGTTGTGGTGTCTCTTTGAACACACACACAGCATGGAGATCGAGCCATCAGCTAACCCCCTTCTGCAGCAGTCCTGCTTCTGTGAGAGCTGACCTCACCTCAGAAAAACCTCAGCACATTCAGCACATTCAGGAATTTGTGAGTCATCCTGGGGAACTTTTCTCCCTCTGCAATAACATCTGAGCAGAACAGCTCATCCTGCTCTGGCCAGAGCTTCTCTACCTGGTGGGGCTTCAGGGGATTTTCCCCACCTTCACGAAAGCAGCTTGCAATCAGGATCCTGCCTGTCAGTGGCACCTGGAGTGGCAGTGCCCACAGCTTTTTTCTTCAACTCCTCCCTCCCCAAAGAGCAGCATCCTTGTAGAGATGCAAGGGACAGTCCCTAGGCCAGGGGGATGGCTCATGGACAACCCAGCAGCCAGAGACAGAACCTGAGGAGAGAAGACAGCAAAATCTAGCTGTGATGACAGTGCTGAGGGTCAATATTGACATCATGGTCAGTACCAGGCAGCAGCAAGCAAGGGCCCCTCCCAGAGCTGTGGTCTTGGTGAGCCACCCTCAACCCCCCAGCTGCTTTAAATCTGCCATTCCCTTTGGCTGCTATCCTCAGCATGGCACATCTCCAGCCAGAGGTCACCTGGGAGCAAAGAAGCCAGCTTTGGGCATTGCTCCCTGGGCATGAGGGATCAGCAGGACCTATCAGGAGCACTGTGCTCCAGTGCAAGTGAGAGGCTGCAGCCATTTTTCAAGCTCATGATGGTCTGGTTGACAGGAACACCAAAATCTGTGACCTTCCTCCTCCCTCACCAGTCATGGCAGGTCTCTGCAGGACACTAAAGGTGGCTTTGCAGGGGTCCCAGAGGACCCTGCCCTAACAACTGAAGAGGGAGGTGAAGACTGGAGAAGGACACGAGTAAAAGCATTCTTCAGCTCTGGGACAGAGTTGACAGGAAGAAATGAACAAGCAAGCAGAGAACCCAAAGTAAAGTAACTCTGTCCATGTCACACTGGGGAGGCACCAAATCGCCCATCAGCTGGTGCTAGATTTTCCCTGATTGATGCTGTATCCATTCCACACAGACTTTCCATGAGGGGAAACGATGCCTGCTGAAGGAGCCCAAGGGAGGTGTTTGGTTTTCCAGGGGAGCTATTTATGTTATGAGAAACCCTTCAATATCTGAAGCAATTCCCATCTGCAGAGAGGGCCTGCTCAGTCAGATGTCTTCCCCAAATGTAGCATTTAGGAAAAAGGAGGCTAATTCCTGCTCTCTGATGGGAGAATGGTGTGGAAGGAGTTCGGACAGCTGGAGGAAATGGCAGTAAATGCATGAGGAATTCTCGTAAATCATCTGTGACTCTTTGGATGCTCCATTTTATTCTTATGCCAACATGCTCACTCTCTGGGCCAAACATCACTGATTTTGTTGGAGTTTTCCCAATGAGGCTTGGCTGGGATAAAATGGGACCTTTTTTCTTTAACTGTGTGTCCACTTTTTCATCACATAACATCACAGGAACTCATTCTTCCCCATGCTGCACCCCCAGCTTCACGAGCACACCAACATTCCTGTGCGAACAGAATGAGCTTCTGTGCTCAAAAAAGCAATACATGAGGTTTTCGTGTGTCCAGCCCAAAAGCTATGTCAAGGCTGGGTTTCTTCTGCCCTGAACAATGAGCAGGGTCAACACAGAAGTGGGAAGAATTAGCCCCAGATACAAGAGAAACCAGCTACCAGCTGGTGCCAGGAGACCTTCATCTCTGCAGTGGTCTGGCCATGGAGATTTCTGCAGCACTTAGCACAAAAACCTGAAGTCTGAGACATTTCAGTGACATTCAGCAATGTGACACCCAGACAACAAATTCTTGCATTTGTGAACTGCCTCTCAGCATGTCCAGGGGAAAGTGCTGGGCAGACACCCATGAGTACAGCCCACCCTCTTCTCCCCCAGGCCTCCAACCATCCTAAGCTGTCGTATTTTTGTCCTAGCTATATTTTTCTGTCCTTTATCCAAACAGCTAGGAGAGAAAAGATCACGATGTTCCTCCCTTAAACGTGTTTTGAGCTGGTTTTTTATCATATATCAGTGCTATCCATTTATTTCAAAGAGGTTCTGCTGATTTCCAGCACAGACTGTAAGGTCAGAAAAACACAGAGCCAAGATCAGGCCCCTGGGGCACTTCCCCCTGAAGGGCTGAGATCACTGACACTGCCCTGTACCAAAATGGTCTCTCACAGTGACAGGTGCACACGAGAAAATCAGAGAAGTCTATCCACACATGGAATATTTCAGTGACTTTCAGGTTAAACTCTGCTACCACAAGGCAAGAAACAGGCAACTGTGTTGGTTTACACCAGTTATGGAGCTGGTCCAAGCATTAGATGCAAGGTTAATTAGGCACCTCATCATGAGACCAGGAAACAACATGGCCTATTATATACAAAGGAATTTTTACAATATTTATCTGTTATTACAGCACTCGGGGCTTGTGCAAAGTGCTGTAAAAATCCAGAATAAAAAAACCTCAGTCCCTCTCTCTCAGGATCTGACAATATCAAAACAGAAAGCAGGTAGACACAGAGAAAAATGAATAAAATAGAAACTCATGATGCCTAAATTCATGATGAAAATCAAACCTAGGGAACCTCCCCCTTCCCTCATCCCACCAAGTCCCCAGTTAGGGAGGAGGGTCTCAGCCTCCTGCTGCCTTCCCTGCCCTCAGTCCCAACCTGGCAGATGGGAGAGAGAAATGGACCCCCACTGTGAGTTACAGGATTTGGTGGGTTTGACATTCATCCAGTAATCCAGAAAGATGAAAAGACATCAGTGTTGAGCCTGGCCAGGTTTCTTAAGGAGGCACAGGACCCCAGAGATCCACAGGACTGATGCAAGCCCAGGGGAGGTTGAAGAGCCAGGGACACTGAAGGTAAACCACAAATAAATGGCTTTATCAGGTCATGCAAGGAAGTTCTCTGTTCCTAAACTGGCTAAGCAAAATGAAGGATGATGTGAAACCCTCTGAAATCAGAGGCTATCAGAGCTGAGAGTGCTTTATTTTGCTTCCTGCTCTTCCTATGAGCTGAGTGCTCTGCAGGAGATCTCCAGAGCATATTGTCCATTATTCACTCTTCCTTCCTCCTTCCCCCTCAGCATTGTGGTTTGCTCACACCACAGAGTAGAAGTTCATGTCATATGAAACAATTTCATCCTTTCTTTTTCCTCTTCAGCATGCAGCTTCAGGTCTTATTCAGTGCAAGTGCTTAAATGCTGCTCTGAGGACACGACTTCATTTGGGCTTTTCTCTGACAGTTTCATGCTGTCTCTAAATGCTGCTCTGACGTTCATTAATTTCTTTATGCAATAAATAAATACTATTAGCTCCATGTTAGCTGTATAAAATTAATCCACACAAAATCAAAATTAAATACAGCAACAAGTTTTGGTGTGCCTACTGGGGCATCAATGTGCTGATTTTTCAGATAATGGCATATTTAATCTTTCTAGAACACAATTTATATTAGCATCAGCCATAACAGTGAGCATCTACAAGCCCCACCACACTGAGCAAGTGCTATAAGAAGTTTTTCAGACACCTGTAACTTTTCCAGTTTGGGGACAGCAGAAAACCTCCCATTCACGGTGGGAACTCCCTGCCAAACCTCCAGGCTTGGGAAACACTTTTGTTTTTGCAACAAACCAGAGGCAAGAATGCACAAAACTACATATCTGTCCCAAATCTTGGCCAAAGAGAACAGGACAATTATAGCTGAAACATTCCAAAACCACGGAAATGCCTGAGATGGACAGACCACACGGAAACCTTTAGCTCAGAGTATTTAACAGAGCAGCAGAAGAAGGTCTGGGAGGTGCTGCCCACAAGTGCAGGTGGGCCCCCAGCCCATGATAAGAGCCCATAGGGACAATCTGCAGCAGCCACCAGGGCTGACCCTGCTGAGGGACAGGGTCCTGCATCACGGCCAAGCTCTGGCACCTCTCCCAAGCCAGATGTCCCTGCCCTGCTGCCCCTCGCTGGGACAGAGCCTTGAGGAGCATGGCTAAGCCTCATTAAAAGCAGCATGAGTAGGAGGTGGCAGTGCAGGCCCTGTGCAGCCCCTGCTTTCTCCTCCTCTGAGGCTGAACAGAAGCCCAGACGGATTATTTTCAATATCAACAACTATTTACTGGGCTGGGAGGGACTCTGCAGGGTCGTGGCACAAGCTTTGTTGTCACAGCATCCAGTCCCTGCTCCAGTGAATAATGAAGGAGTAACTGCCAGAAAGAGGGAGAAAAAGATGCAGAGGAGCAGAAGGAGGTGGGCAGCACACTGAGCTGGGGCCAAGCTCCTGGCAGGGGCTGTGTGGGGGTGGCCCTGTGCCCAGATGGTGCTCGATAGGAGATGCACAAACAACTGGGCTGCACTGAGGCCTTGGCATGGATGGAGAGGGACTGTAGGACTGGACATGCCATTTTCCCCTGAACTGTAAAACCACTTCTGGCCACTCTCGCTCATTTGAAACAGCAAGTGTTCGAGTGCTGGGCAGATTCCAGGTCGGATAGCTTCATTATGCCTAGTTAAATGGTCATGGTGGGTTTTAATTAAGCTCGTAATTCTTTTTGATTGCCTGCTCTAGGCATTTGTGCAACATCACCAGACACTAACAGACAAGTGTGAGATGGAATGTAGGGAGCTCTGAGCTCCCCATGGCCATACTGTAATTTTCATTGTCATGGCACCTTTCACAGCCAGGTAAACTGTCACTAAATCACTTGCACAGCAGATGTTGGCTGTTCTGACTGCAAGCACGTGCATCTGCCAGGATGGTTAACCTTCTCCAAGGAAATCTGAAGGATGATGGCTTCTGATCAAGATGTTAGGAATCCTGCTTGAACTGTCCTTGCTCTGGCTTGCCTAGAAGTAGAGAGAAAAGACAGCAAAAATTAAAGTATGTAGGCAGGTACGTGTTTGACTCTCAGCTCCTTTGGTGGCACTTGAGTCCAGCAACACAGAGGTTCAGCACAGTTTCCTGCACAGTGTGTGCCCTCCTTGCCCAGTGTCAGTGCCGGGCTGGGCAGGCTGATCTCATCATCTCCTGAGTTACAGGTTGGTTTTACTGCTGGGACTGCCGGGAACAGCCACGCTGGGTATTCCCTGGGCAAGGGGAGCTGCTGCGGGGCACCAGCCCAAAGGCATCACACTTTGCAGAGCAAGCATGTGACTCCTTCCTGATGGTCTTGCTTCCAACAGAGGCCCTAAGAACACCAACACAACAAGGACTTGAGATAACCCTTCCTCCTCCCCACCCTGGACAGATTACAAACAATACAAGTAAAGCCCAGGCACTGTGGGGTCCACGGCCCCCCTTTCTAAAAGAAGCCTGTTTGTTGCATGGTGCACTTGGGGTTGTGGAAAAATTTACAAAGTGTGCTTGTGCTTGACAGCTTTTTCCAGGAGGGCTTTGAGTTGTTTTTCTTCCAAGAGTCTGCATTCAGTTACAGCCCGGAATATGTGATCTCACAGTGTTTGTATTTATACCTCTCACAAAAGCATTTTTACAGCAGCAGTATCTATAGGTTACTGTGAGGCACTGGGTGAAGTCATCACAAGGTCACCTCCAGGGTGATGCCTCCTACGTGCAGCACATCAGTTTGGCTGCAGGACAGCTACAGCTGAAGCTGCTCTTTGTAGCTGTGAACTGAAGAAATACATGCAAGGGATATTAAACTGATGAAATAACACCATGTAAAGAGAAAACACACTATAGGGAAAACACTCTCCTGGCTGGGGTCAGTTATGAGGATTTGATAATGGAAGGGGGCTTTTCCATCACCTATTGCCACATTAGGAAAACGTGCAGTTCCCTGAGCAACGAGCTCAGAGGGCTGTTGCTTTTGTGACTTCTTTAAACAGCCTCTGATGTATCATGATTTAAAATTTCCAGAGTAAGATACTTTTGTTTCTAGTCCAAGATTCCTCAGCTCTCCTGGGAATGTTCTCCCCACTACACAAGTGACACTCATGTTACCTATCAGTGTAACAGGAGGCTGTGAATTGTCATCACACCATGCAAGAGGTTTGGCTCTCGCATGGAAAGCTCTTTTTGCCCCTCCTGAACCCATTCTCAGAGAGAAAAAATGAACCTCCTTAGTGGAGGAAGGGAAAACATGGTATAATAGAAGAAGAGATGCAGCAAAGGTTTGAATCTCAGCCTTTGACCTTGCAGCCTTGCCTGGGTTGTTGAGAAGGAGGAGACACAGCCTTTGTGAGCTGGGTGCATGGAGCATCCATGATGTGGGAAAAAAGCAGCCCATGGACACTGTGGGACTCCTGGAAATCGATATCTCAAAGGTCCTCCTGAAATGAGCTCTGCTGCACACACAGCTGTGTGAGTCTGTGGAGTGGGACTGGGACCTTGTTGTGTCATAGGAGTGGGATAAACACAGGCCTTTTGGGTAGTTTGGCTCATTTGCCAGATAAGATCTTTGCTCAGAACAGAAATACCATGCTGTACATTCCCACAACAAATTGGGGTTAAGAAACACCCTCATTTTCAAAATGATCACTGCACTAAGATGATTCCCAGTGCTCCAAATGCCCACAGCTTTTAAGAAAAAAATGTTTCCTTTTTCCCTCATTCAGGACTTTGTTGCTGTTGTTGGGCTCGGTCTGTTTTTATGAGAGACCTAAGTGATAACACAGATTTTATCCTGTGGAAAACCTAAGCCCTCCTATACTCGTTAAGGCAATCAAATTTATTCTGCCAAATAGCTCAGAGGCATTCCAGCACCCACTGGAAGTGGTGATAGCTTTCTCACTGACTTCAGTGGGCACAAAATATTCCCAAGACTGGAAATCCCAAATTACCTGCATCTGTTCTGCACATTTCTGAAGCCTTCCAGCTACTAACAAGACCATCGTGTAAAAGAAAAAGAACAGCTACATGAAACATTAGTGAGAACGTGTGTCTCACTCTCAGTCCTGGTCTACTCCAGTTGATTGGAAAAGTGCCATAAATAAATCAGGATTTGGCCTCACAAGTGTGCTGAAAATCAGGGCCAGCTTCAGCAGGCTGCATGTGCAAGGAGCAGCCCTTGGCCTGGGCTTCATGGGAGGGTATTATTCAGTGTTATGGTTTCTGTGGCTGCCCCAGGAGTCTGAATGTTTGTCCACAGCCCCTTGTCCTCAGCTGCTTGGCTATGATGGGTGCAGGGGGGAGAAGGAGGATACACTGCCCTGTGAACTGGAACAGTGACAGTGGCTTCCTTTCTCTCCTTGGAATGAGAGGCAGGGCAAGAAGGAGAGTATAGGAGTGTTACAGGGAAAATACAGGCTGTATTTTGGGAGCTGGAAGGGAGCAAGCAAGCAAGGAGTCTGTATTGCAGAAGAAATCTGGGATGCAGTGAGATGCAGTGAGATTGTGGGGGGCATATGAGGAGAATGAACCACAGGAAAGAAGTTATGGCCACCCTGGCCTTTCTCTAACACCTACCCCATCTCCTTGTCTCATTCTGCTGCCCTCCTCCCAGCTCCTCCTTTGTGGCTGGAATGCAGGGAGGATAGTGGAAAACCAAGGCAAGAGCAGAGCAGGGACAAAGATGGCCAAGAGGAAGGTCTGAGGGTCATTTTGGGTGCAGGCAAGCCTGAGGAGACAGAAAACAGGCAGGAGATGACCACGAGGGACTCCTCCCTGCCCCTAGGTGTGGGGATGCTTGCCCAGGCTCTCCTCCTGAGTTCGTTCATGCTCTAAAATATAAAATCAAATAATATCAGCCCTCTCTTTCCCTTCCCATGCACTGCCCTGTCCCTCCAGAGGGCTGATAACCTGTGCAGGTGACATGCTGCTCCCCCTCGCAGCCCCCTGCTCTCTGGTGTCCCACCCACTCCCACCAAAACACAGCGGTGCCTCAGCCCTCGATTCATCCTCTCTTGGAGGAGTAAGATGAGTCCTTGCCACCTGAAAAACATCTCACTTTATCAGGGAAAGATAAGGAAAATTAACTTGTCAGAAGTGTAAGGATTAAGTTCACATATCTCTTGCTAAGAGAGTTAAGATGTACAAGGCAAAGAAAAGAGGAGTGATAGCACAGATGAGGCACAGAGTGGTTCCACCATCCCATTTTCATGTCTGAAGTTATAGCTGGCAGCCTCCTGAGAGGCACAGCCAGCATTTTAGGGACAAAGTCGCCTGGCTGCGCTGGGAAGGCAGAAAACACGCTTTGGGAACAAAGTCACACATTTTAGTGAAAAGTGTGGGCTCGACGGGATTAGCAGGGCACAATGCCTTCCTTCTGCTCATCCCCCGGCCCTTCATTCCCCGCGGGGCGGGCGAGCTGCCACCCCTGCATTCAAGCGGGGAGGAAAGGGGCAGCGGAGGAAGGTCAGAGCCAGGCGGCTCCTGGGCGGATTCCTGCCTCATCCTCCGCAGGGTCCCTCGGCCGGAGCCGGGGTGACCAACGCCGGTACCCAGGAGCACAAATGAGCAGCACAAATGAGCAGCACAAATGAGCAGCACACCCGCCGCCGGGTGTCACACGGTGCAGTTTCGGGACGCTGGGCTCCTTGCAGCCGAGGGCACGGGGTCCCGCAGGGCAGGATCTGGGGAGGGATCCCGGGATTTCGGGATTTGGGGATTTCGGGATGGGCTCCGCGCCCTCCGCCCGCAGCGCGCCCGGGGCCGCAGCGCCACCTGCCGGCCGCTCCCCGCCACCGCCGCTCCCGCCTGGAATCTCCGCGATCCCAAGGGTTAAAAGAAAAAGCATTTAATGATGGTTACATTTCTACAACATAAGGGTTAATGTTATACACATAGCATTCATTATTTGAGAAAAGCCAACACTATAATATGTATTAATAACACGAGGAACCCCCGGTGTGGGGCTGACCAGGCGCGGGGCTGAGCCGGCGCTGCTGAGCAGCTCCGCATCCCCGCGGCCTCCCACAGTCAGGGATCCTCTGCGCTTGGCCACCTTTCCCACCTCTCTGCAACAGCTGTTTTCCCACCGAATGCATCCCCCTAACTGCCCCCTCGTAACTGCCCCCCCTAGTTCTGAAACGCTCCAGGCACGCTCTGCTTCTTTCCAGCTTGCTCAGAATGGAGAGCTTGCAAACCTGCAGGTGAAGCCAGTCCAACACCAGCCCGGCTGTGCCAAGAAAGGCACCAGACTTGGTCCAGGGACCTGAAAGCACAGGCGTTGGTCTCTGCATCAGACAAATGAGCTGACGAAAGAACCGTGCTTGCCTGCTAGAAAAATGAATGGGATCACGGCAGTTTATTTCACACAGACTGGTCACGTCAGTCGTGACAAGGTCACATACACAAAAGGTTGCAAAAACTCTTCTGGGAGGCTTAATGAGAGCAGTCTGCTTAAAGTTCTCAGATGAAGTGAATACTGTTTGCCTGTGTGAAAAACAGTAATATTAACATCACACTTCAGATACCTACAGCATTTCACAGGGATTAACTAGTTATCCCCCATAACCACTGTAAGCAACTTTTGCTGGGGCATCATTACCCTCCAATTTATATCTCACAGGTAGTAGAATTTCTCCAAGCCCAAACTTCAAGGCCAGCAGCTCCCAGACTCTCGGCCAGTGGTCAGTCTGACTGTCCTTGCTGCCATCTTCTCCAGATGGATGGATGGGCAAGGGTTATGCATGTAGGCACAAGAGACAGGGTGCAAGGTACTCATCTGGCTGACAGGAGGGACTGTGTTCATGATTTCTTAGGTTAAAGGGATCGACACACACCCCATGAGCAGCCCAGACTGAACCCTTCATCTCAAGCAGAGCTGGAAGCCTGATGGACTGACCATCTCCAGCTCATTTTGTTTCCATGTATCACGGAAAATTCTCAAGTTAAAAGCCTTGAAGGCTGGTGTTCCTGTTTATTTTATAATCTTGAAATCCTGAAATCCTACTCAACAGTGAGTCAGCCCTGGGCTGAGGATCCCTTCCTGGGAAGTAAATCCAGAGTCTGCTCCAGTACCTCAATATTCCCACTTGTGGAGAGCTTGCCTAACTCTGCCCACAGACATCTCAGTGCAGGTCTTTCACAAAGCACAGCCAACAGGACATCAATTGCATGTGTAAGCCCCACACTAGGTTTTGTAGGATTTATGTTATTAGCAAAGCAAGACCAAAAGCCCCCTCCTCAGTCACGACTGCTCCTGAGGTATCAGTTTGATTTGGAGATGTTTTTTGTGTTTAAGGCCTTCTCAGTCCTCATATCCTCTCCTTGTAGATGCTAATCTGACTGTCCACCACCTGGATTGATGCAGAAACCCTGTGACTGTGGTTTCAAAGGTGTCCAAGAGCCTCCATCACAACTGCTGCAGCCACCAAAGCAGCAGCAAGAGGTTCTGGCCACAGCCCTGCAGGGAGCTGGGACAGGCTGCCACAGTCCCCTGCATGCCCTGAGGAGCCCTGAGTGAGGAGGGACACTGGCATGATGCAATGTTGTCACAGGCCCTGTTTAACTGCTGCTGGACTTTGCACTGAGGCAAATACACCTTCCTGCCTTGTCTAGGGACAGGTGCCTGTGACACAGGGTAACGTGGGCACATGGGTACAGGAGCCTTGCACACTGCTGGGACCATCTTCCCAGGACTTGCTGCCCCTGGCTTTGTGATCCTGTTCTCCAGAGACACCCAGCAGTGAGCAGAACAGGTGCTGGAGAGTTTGAAAATGTGGCTGTCAGCAAATGGGTCACATCACATCAGGAGCCAGTGTCCCAGCAGGGATGGGAGGTAAAGAGTTCACCCCACACCCTTCCTCTCCTCATAGCTAGACGATGAATTTCTCGTCGTTGTCCGAGAGAAATCCTCTCAGGGGAAGATCTGGAGGAGGATAAGAAGGATCTTACAGACTGGTTCAAAGAGTTTGGAGGCAAAGCATGAGAACACAGCACGTGGAGAGGCAGCCAGCGGGGCAGCCAGGAGGAGCAGCACCCCAGTGTCGCAACCAACAGCAAGAACGCGATGGAAGGGGCAGACAGCAACAGGCTGTGCAAGCCCAGCGTGAGCACTGTAGTCTGCTTGGAAATCCACGCTCCGGGGAGCTGCTCAGCGCCGGCACAGCCTGGGTGAGCACCTGCAGATGGAGCTGCAAGAGCAGGTCCTGAGCAGCAGCAGCAGCAGCATCCCCCGCCTGCACAGCCCAGCATGTGGTGGTTGAGGCAGGCGGCCAGGCAGGGCTGCAGGGGCACACAGAGGCTCTCACTTTGGCTCAGGAAAGTCGAGGCTCATCAGGCTGGGAAATGGTCCAGTTTGGAGGAATCCGTGGTTCTCTGCAATTGGTTTCCTAACTAGGGTGAGAAATCTCAGAGGTGGGGATTGGGCAAAAATGCCCTGCCAACAGCAGAAGTACCCAAACCGACACACACCAACCCAAATGCCAGGATATTTGCTTAGAAAAACAGGCTGAAAATCGTTTTCGGTGCAGTTCAAGACAGGGAGTGGGACTACCATCACATGAACCTGTAGAGCCAGCCTTCACCTTGCCAAGCTTTTCAGTTAGCATAAATATTCAATATTCACTGACCCAGGAAGATTGACCCTGTCCCCAAGGCCTGGCCATAGGAGATCCTGCTAGACCTTACTCAGATTTCTGTCTTTTCCTGCAAGAACTCCTCTCAGAGGAAAAGCCACTCGAAACACTGTGTGACCTCATCCAGTTTTTTGTGGAAAAATGTTAATATGAGCCCTCCTCCTTCACAACCTCCCTAGAGCAGCGACCAGAACAATGTCCCCCAGCTGCACCTGTCCAGGGAGGACCCGGGGCTCCCTGCACATCTCCCTGTCCTGCCCCACGCCCCTTCCCTGTGCAGGGCCAGCTGCCCCGGGCACTCCGGGTGCTCAGCGCCTCTGCCCGGCGCTTCCCCGGCACGGTGCAGTTCTCCGGCAGCTCGGCTGGCTGCGCTCTCAGCTCCGCTTTGGCAGTGCTGAGAGCGCAAACTCAGCTCGGAGCCATCCAGGAGCAGCAGGTTCCCGCATGCTTGGTAAAAGAGAAAAAAAACCCCAGCAAGCCAGCAAGGGAGCAGAGCTGGGGGAGTTCAGCTGTAGCTAGGTTTGTGTCAGTCCGTGGGGGGGTAACATCGGGGTGCTACAGTCCCTGCAGAACGCTCTGCTGGCTGGTAAAACAGTCTCCCTAAGCTATTGCAATTTGAAAACAAAATCCATCCCTATGCACCCCTCCTGGGTCAGGCACTGACCCCATTTTACCCGGAAAATGTCTAATATTTGCTGTTATTTGGTGTAAGGACAGCCCGGAAGGGTGGGGATGTACAAATAGATGGTCAGCTGGCAAAACAGAAATGCTCAGCAATAACAGAACATGTCTGCAGCCCGGTTCATTTCTCTGCCGAGCTCCCTGCAGCCCTCCGAGCCCATCTCCTCGTCCCAGCGACAGGATGCTGCTCCCGGCGAGATGAGAGCCCTACCCATGGTTTCGTTACCCGGGCTCAGCTGCTCCGAAGTGACCCCACGCCCTGGGAAGGGGCTGCACGATCCAACTGTCTGGGAGGCCAAACAAGGGAAGTCTTTCTTGGCAAGGGAGAAGAAGGACCTGGGAGGCCCCCTCGGCTCAGGTGACCCACCCGACCCCCATCGCAAACAGCTATAAATCCTCCCACTTCCCCGCCGCAGCATTCCCGGGCACTCCCCCTCTCTCTGGAGCTGGGCCTGGCTCTGCAAAGCATGTCAGCGCTGGCCGGCCTCGGAAGGTAAATATGCAGCTGGCTGGCTTACTACTTATCAGAGGGGTTTTCTGGCTGAGAATGGAGCTGGCTTTAACCAGTGCATGGCAGCGCTGGGCACAAGCTGTCAGGTGGGCTTTGCCGGGCTCCCTGCAGGACCAGTTCTCCCAGATCCCTTCATGGTGCTGCACCAAAGGCTCTCTTGCCAGAGACCCGGGGTGTGAGGGTGGCACGGGGCACTCTCAGCCATCAGCCGGGACTCACTCAGGCTCTGCACCTGCTGAGTTAGTGGTGAGCAGTGCATTTCCATGGGCACAGGAGGATAAGGATCAGGACTGGCACCGGTATCCCCCATGGATGGACTACCTGCTCAGCAAGTCTTTAAAGAATGGTTAACTTGATAGAGATTAGCTGAATCTCCCTATCTGCCCTCAGAGCCTCTCCCGCCTCGGTTCATTTGCAACAGAAAGCTGGAAAACAATCTGCCTCACTGCCCTTCCTCCACTGGTTTTCCCCCAGCTCCAACCCATCACTCCAGCAAGGCTGCTCTCAGAGTCCCCACATTCCACTGTCACCTTCTCACCCTACACCTCCACCATCCTCTCCTCCCCAGCCAAGCCTCCAAGCACTTCCCCCTCTCCAAACCCTCCCTTCCAGGATTACCCCGCTCTACCTCCTCCCACCCCAAGTCCTTTCTTGCTGGCTTTTTCTCTCTCCACATAAGCCTGCCTGGGAGGTTTGGGTATTTGCTCCCCACGCGGGGGAAAGCCCTCTGGCAGGGCTGTCACCTTGGCTCCCTTCCACTCAGCATCACAATTTTGGCTAGCCTGGGGCAGGGGGGAGCCCATGGGTGTCCCTGCCAAAGACCAGAAAGGTCCAGAAGCTTCCCGAGCACTCTGCCTAGGATTTAACAGAGTTCACAGGTGCCCAGTACCCTGGAAACACGGTGTTTTATAAAAGTGATTGCTAATCGCCCCCACAGGGCTTACCCATGGAAACGGCACATGAATCACACCTGGTGCAGGTTTCAGCTCCTCCTCTGGCACAGAGAGAAATGAAATGCACAGCTGAGATCATGGAGATAAGGGTGACACAAACTTGTTCCCAGGCGCTAACAAGGATCACCCGTGCAGGAGGCAGGGTGCTGGTTTGGGGGTGCTGGTTTGGGGGTGCTGGTTTGGGGGTGCTGCTCCCGTCCCGGCGCTCACAGCACAAGCTGCCAGCAGGGAGATGGCAGCGTCCAGCCGGGGGTCGGGGCTTCGGGGACCGCCAGCGGGGACCCCCATGGCAGCGTGGGGTGCGGGTGACAGACAGGGGAGCACCGGCAGAGCCTGGCAGGGCCCTTTCCAGGCAGAAGGGCTGCGAGCCGTGGGGAGCCGGGGCGGAGCATGGGGCAGGTGGGGTGAATCAGGCTTTGCTCCCGGTTTCTCCCCATCGATGATGAAAGGAGCCGAGATGGCTGCTGCAGATACCGGCGTGTGTGTCCTGTCCCCCGGCTGCCCTGGGCTCTGCTCCGCCACGGCAGCCACACGCAGGGGAACTCATCGCCCTTCAGGGAGAGACCCAGCCCGCTGAGGGTTTGTAGCCCCCGACTCAGAGACCCAAGATTTCTGAGATGTTTTTAAGATGTTTCCGGTACGTTGGTTAGGCAGCGTCACTACCTGCTCAGCGCAGTTTGCAATGCAAACACCACAGAGGGACCACTTCCTCCGGAGCTGCTCGGGGGAGCCACGACCTGCTAAAACTCACCATCACCTTTTTTTTTTTCCAGCTCAAGTCCTTAAGGCTTGACTGCCCATGCCTTTCTGATTCCCACCCAGCTTTCTGAGATTCAATAATATTATCCCTAGGAGTTTTAAACTCAAATACGTAAGAGTCACATGCAGTTAACCTGAATAACAAGCTTAAGGTTTCCAAGAGACAGTTCCTCACCAGCCCAGCTACCCGAGGCGTGTGTGCCTCTGAGTGATCACACCGAGTAGCATCTGGATATTTGCCACCAGCACCAAACCTTTCTATTAAACCATCTTCTGGAGCTGCAATGGTTCATCATGGTCCTTTGTTTCAAATGGATGGAAAGAGTCATGGCTTTTGCATAGGGGAATATTCCAGCCAGGGATACATCCATCACCTCCTTACCCTTGTGCAGTGCCTGCACTGGAGCTGGAGCACCCCACTGCTCAGACAGCCTCTCTGATTTTTTTCCTGCTTCAAAAACCATCAGTTTCCAAGGACAGAATATCCCCCTGATTTTAGGTAAGGCCTCTGCTCAGAGTTATTGTTTAGAGGGTGCCAGCTCTCAATTGCTCCACACTTCAGTCAGGAATGCCCTTCTTTCTTTCTTTCTTTTTTTTTTTTTTTTTTTTTTTTTTTTTTTTTTTCTATTTCAGGAATGTTGTAAGTAAATTCATAGCTGAACAACAGTGGGAATGGAAACCCTCAGAGCTGAGGGCTGCCTACGTTACAGGTACGGTAATTCCAAACTGATCCTCCTTTGTGCTGATAACAGGGCTGGCTATTGTTTTCCTGAAGTCCACATGTCTGGAAATACCGCAGGCGTAGATAATTGCAATGAGCATGTGCTTTTGAATCTGTTTCTAAAACACGCCTGGGATTTAAGCTTTTTAAAAATCATGACCCTGATTCTGCTTTTTTCAAACTCAAAAGCAAAAATTCCCTTGGCTCGAAATGAAGAAGGGTCTAGCTCTTAAATACAACTTACAAAGGGGAAAACATGCCCCTCTTTTTTTTTTTTCTTTTTTGTGATGAAAGAACAAAGCCTGAAAGCTTTCAGCACCTCCCCAGCTTCTTTCTCTTCCCCCCTCCCTTTGATTTCATTTCCATTTTTACGTGTAGAAAGTCAGATATTATCTGAAGTGACAGGACAATTTGAAATTCTCCTGCTTTCATATTTTTCTCTGTTGATGATGCTCATTAGGTTAAGCTTTGTCTTTGGCTATAACGGGTTTCTTTCAGCTTTTGGTTGGGCACTTGGCTCCCAAGGGCCACCCTTTCACCCTTTCATGTTGTGCCACTGGGCAACTGAGACTGGAAACCTCATACAGCTAAAGAAAGAAAATGAGTTAGGGATAGCTGAATGAGCAGAATGTTTCCATAGGCTGCTTTCTGGTGATAACCAAGGTACCTTTTGGCTTCTTTATTATCTAACAGGGCAGTAGAGGTTTGTGGACCATTTGCTTGGGCTCTGAACTTTCATTTTACTGTTGATGGATGTGAGCTATTGCTCTGCAGTTCCTCCATCATCAACACACCAGCAAAGCACATGACACACAATAGAAAACAGGGGGAAAATCCTGAATAAACTGTTCTTCAGTTAAATATTTCTAGGATAGGACACAGGAAAGGAAAGAAGAAAATTTGCCCTGTGTACCTGTGTGCCTCTTCCCCATCTGCTCTTACACCCCAAAAACTTTTGCCCTGGCCAAGGTATAAGGTGCTCAGAGTTACATCATTGTGAGGCTGGCTCAGCCAGGATGAATGTGAAGTTGTAAACAAGTTGTTACTCAGGCCTAGTTCCCCCTGGTGTAGCAGGGCTGCAGGCTGCTGTTTGTGTCGTGGATCCTTCGGCTCCCTGTGTCCCAGCTCAGAGGGATTATAATTACATCTCACCTTACCGATCTTTTTGGCTTGCCTGAATTGCTTCCACGGACCTGCTCGACTTGTTTGGCTGCTGCTTATTATTCAGCACAAGCCCCCACCCACTGCCCTTTCATGTACACTCATGTTTGTGTCTAAAAGCCACTGAAGGACATTTTTTGAGGGGGAAGGTGATGAGTGTTTGCTGCTGCCTGGACCCCCGACTCCCCAGAATCCTGGGGCCAGCCGTGGGGCAGGGGTGACTCCCGTGCTTGTCTCGGTGCACAGAGCAAGGACAAAACAGTGCCTGGCTTGGTGAGAGTGAGTCACTGCATTTCAAAATACGGAAAATTTAATGAGACGCTTCCTGAAACCTGAGTTCTGCTCCCACAAGGCACAGGAGAAAATGCAAACCAGGACATAGCAAGAAGCTAAGGTGAGGGTGTAGGTACAGACTCGATTAGAGACAGAGTGGGTCCCTTCCTGCTCCCCCACACTTATAGTGATGCCTTATCCCTGTTCTTAAAATCAGAGCCGAACACAGTTAGAAGGGAAAAAGGGGTTTTCTCCTCGGTATTTATTTCAAGGATCCCTGGTGCACTCTGTCCAGGTGGAACACGCTGAAATGCACATTGAAATGCCCACCCCAAAATGCACCCCCACGATAGATCAGGTATAGAATTATAGGTCTTACAAATTAGCATATCTATCAAAGATTCCCCAGTGAGTGAGGCCAAGTGAACCCCCCTCCCAAGGAACCCTCCCCTGGACAGACCCATCTTTGAGTTTACAAAATGTATTCCAGAGAAGACCTTGGTGTCTGAGGCCTCCAAGATGTTCAGTCTCCTAACTCAACAAAACATTAAGTCTAGGAATGTAGGCTAAAAAGAAACACCAAGAATACAAAAGGCCACAAAGGCATACAAAAGAGGTATAAAAGAAAAGGCAAAAAATCATTGTGGTATCAGTAGCTTCCAAGTGGGTGTCACAGAGGCAGATGCAGGCAGTGCTGATGGAAACAGCCTCTCCAGCTGAAACTTTGTTCTCTCCAATGATTCCAACCCCAGCTTCTCACTGGCCCTTTGAGCAACGGGGCTCGGACACTGCCAGAGAGAATTCCCTCACTGAACATGGGGCTGCTTTTTCCCTCTTGGCTTGATCCTTCCTGTCACAATTACGTGTAGAGGAACCTGATAAGGGTTAAGGATGACCCAGGAGATTTCAGACTGCTCTGATTCTGCTTGAAGAAATGGCAGAACAGCTCCACAAGCAGCAATGAAATCGTGGGGGGGTTCCTGAAGCAGGCATGTCACAGACTTTGCATTTTGATGTTGCCCTTTAGACAATGACCTCAGCCTCTGGCCACAGTTAGGCTTGCACTCAAATCCATAAATCCTAGAGTGACTCTTGATCAGGTGTCTGATTCACCTGACTCTGAAGTCACACCGTGGTTTAGAAGCTGCTCCTCAGTAAGGTCGGACGGGAGAGCTGGGCTGAGTCAGCCACCAAGACTGCTGATCCACTGCTCTCAGCTGGTGGGGATGGGACAGGCTCCTGGCCTGCAGCTCCTCACCCAGGGGTGCCCTTGTACCCAGCAGGATCCCAGGCTGTGCCGAGGTGTCCAAGAGCTGAGTTCCTGTAAAGGAGCAGCTCGGGCTGGACACCCTGGAGAACTGATGTGCATTTCCCCAGCCTCTGCCCTAGACATGCTCAAAGCCAAAACCAGGGCCAGCTTGAACAAAGGCAGCCTGTGCTGGGGCTGACCTTTGGGATATCCATGTGAGAGATGGAAGATTTAATTCATGTTCCTGCTCTGGTCAGTTTGGAGGCTGCCAATGTCCTCCCAAGGCAGTGTCCTAACCTTGAGCTGGTGGCTTCTCTGGGTGGCTCCCTGTCCTCCACTCCAGCTGAGGTGTGTCTGGGTGTGAAAACACTCATCAGGGACTCAGGACAAGCCTCTCATGCTCCTGGTGAGTCAAGCACCGCTCTGGACATGTGAGTGACTCAGTACCTGTGCCCAAAGGCTGGGCTCCAGCAGTGATCCCTCCATTCCTGCTCCTCACACACTGCTGCTGGGCCAGCACTGTACAGGAAATGGCTCCTGGCTTCTATTTGGGTGGCTGGACACAGGCTACAGGGGGAGAAGGGATCATTCAGGTTTCATCAGACTTCTGAGACATTGCTGGCATTGGAGCAAGCCTGAGCATGACTTGAGTGAGGCAGTTGGGACAGCAAATTCCAGGGGAGGAGAAACTGCACCCGAACAAAGGAAGTTTGTTTGAGGACAGAAACACAAAGAAAAGTCTTCATTGTTGCAGCTCTAAGAGAGAGATTAAACTGTTTCTAAAGTTAGGTGACTGCTCCCTGCCTCTAAGCCATTCCTCATTTGTCACCCAAATTACATTTAGACCTGGGGCAGCACCTACCTGTATTAAACTGAATTATTTGCATCCAAAAAGAGTTGTTAAAAAAGAAGGTTCAGGCAATGCAACTTATCTTGGTTATCTGACCTCCTTCGACATTACGGTTTGAGGTGTTGTATCTGTGGCAGAGGCAGATGCAGAAAACCTTCCTCCACCTGGACACTGCTGCTGCTGCTGCCAGCTCAGCCTGGAGCTATGGCCAGGCACCTGCTCCCTGCTAAAGCTGCTGCTTACCTTAATGGAAAAGGGGAGAGCCTTTCCTGGTGACTCACAGCACTGAATATCATGCTGGGAAAAGACCAGTTGAGATCAGTAAATTAGCTTGCTTTCGTTTACAAGAGCGAGTGTTCTGGTGGATGGGGATCGGGGAGGCAAAGCGTGGTTTGTTTATACAAAAGGAGGAAGGACTTAGTTTAAGTTTCGGTGGCTGCTGGAGGTCCAGAGTCAATAGCCAAGGATTGCCTCAGGGCACTTCCAGGTCGGAAAATCTGATGGCATTTTCAAATAATACCAGTCTGGAGAGATTGTGATCATTTCTGGATTTGAACTGAAGTCACCACCCAATTGAAGCAGGGGTTCACCACTGGTTTTGTCAGAAGCTCATCAACCACATTTAGGATGTTTTATTGTAACTCAAGAGCTTCCTGTTCGATCAACTGCAGTCACAAGCTTCTGTGATCAGAGCCAAGGGAGACCCTTTCCTAGTGGGGTCCAATACACCCCTTCCTGCTCTAGGAGAAGGAAAGGTGAACATGCTACATCTTCGATCTGCTGCCTGCTTAATCCAATCTAGATAAAAGCTGGCTGTAGCTGATTACTGTTTACTGAATGGTAGCTATGGAAAAGCTCTGTTAGTTTGAATATGGATCTCAACCAGATGAGAAAAGGGATATGATGCCAAAGGTAGCTGTTCTAGCAGGATAAAAGGAAAACCTCTTCCCTTCCTGTGTTGTTACAACAAACAAATAGACTTAACCTTTTTCCCAGTGGGATCCCCACACAAAAATAACAGAAGTTGCCCCAGAAATGGCAGCAGTCCCCAGCTTTCATTACTCTTATGATGCTGCTAGAAGCCTTTTTCAAGCAGATGCCCTTGCAAACTTAGTCCAGGGTGTGTGTGTGTCACCTACAGATGTGCATGCTTGCACAAACACACTTTTTCTCCTGCTGGTCCTAGTCAGAACAGATCCCCATTCTCCACTCTACTGAGCAGTTAAACTTGGCCCTGCTGGAAGGCTCCCTGTGCGGGGCTGGGCTGTGTTACACTGACACACACACACAGCGTTTCCAAAAGACAGAATTACCCTGAGAGCCTAACTCCACCAGTCAGCTTAAAATTTGACTGCTCATCTGTAACAGAATCTCGCTAACTGGTTTTCACAAATGAGCAAGAACAGCTACTGCTGCTTTTTTTAATTGCTTCCATCAAGCTTAATGGGATGTTGGAGCTGAATGAGTGTAAGAACACGGAGGCGGGTGTGGGAATGCGTCCCAGGTTGCACCCACCACATTCTTCTGGTCTTCTCTGCAAGAAGATACCATCACTACAGTAACCATCCTTAGCCATCCCACAGGTTTTGGGATGGATGGAGCCCACATCCTCCCTTCCCCACCTGCCCTAGTCAACCAGAGATAAGTTGTGGGAAGCTGACTCTGCGCCCAGCCCCTTCCTCTGATCTGTGCATGCAGCTGCCTCCACAAACAGAGTTAAAGCCACATGAGAAACATGCAGCAGGAAAAAATAAATCTCTGGCATGGAAGAGATTTCACTGCCAACCTGAGCCCCAAGGATCATGGGGATGAAGAGTTACTGGTGTTAGGAGCAGACCCATGCTTGTGGGGAGGGACACTTTCTCCCACCCCAGGCTGGGTGTTACAGCACATGCAGCAGCGAGGGCACTGGTGGTCTCCACGAACATGTGCAGCCACCTATCCTGAGAAGAAAAACACCGCTACTGGCACTGGGCAGAAACAGGCTTTCATAGGAAATCGCCTCAATTGCTCTCGAAAGGAAAAGCTATGACTCCAAGAGGAAACTTTCCAGTTTTTATTAGCTACATTGTAAGTTGTTTTGCAGTTGAATTCCATGGAAAGAAGGAAGAGTGTGTTTAACTTTTATCAGCATTTTTTTTCTGAACTTTTTAGTTCTGCCAAAAGGTTAAAACTCAAATGTCCTGAAAGAATTTCTTGTGGGAAGTCACGGATGTTGTAATCACTGCTTTTAGCTCCCATTTGTCCAAGAGATGTGAATCAAAATTACCCATGTCACAGGGGAGTCCCAAACAAGCCTTTATCTAAATCTCATCATGGAAGAG
Organism: Daphoenositta chrysoptera; assembly: GCA_013397915.1. Taxonomy (NCBI): domain Eukaryota; kingdom Metazoa; phylum Chordata; class Aves; order Passeriformes; genus Daphoenositta; species Daphoenositta chrysoptera. Next base: position 903,694 of record VZRO01000866.1, read on the forward strand.
ATTAGCAGATCCACTGCTTTACTTGCACATCTCTGCTCCAGCAGGAAGGGAGCAGAGCTTGCCCTGCACTTCTTGTGCCATCTGCAGCTATTCTGTAAGAAATGCTTAAATGAACAAAACAGAGACAAGACTGTGCTCAGTTCCGGGACCCTCTGTGCTCTATTTGTCCTATGATTTCCATAGGTATCCTTTCTTTAAAATTAGCAGGAACAGCCACGTTATGCCCCAAAAGGGAGTCCAGGTGCTGCAGGCTCAGGGACTCTGAGCTCAATATTGGCTGCTTCACCAGAGCTGTTGCTGTGCTCCAGTCATGCATGAACAAGTTGCTTTAAGTGTATATATTTGGTTCTGTCCCACCCTTAATATATTATGTATTTTTCCAAGCTCTGAGCTGCTTGTACGGCACCTGGCACAGCTTAGCTGAAGCCACTGCTCACAGGGGCCGGGGGCCGACACCATTTCTGTAACACGGAAATAATTTGGGGTAGAAGTGCACCAATGGAAACCTCTGCCTGTTCGTGAGCACTGTGTGTCACTGCCCCTTTCACACAGCACAGATTTCATTATCCAGGTGCATAATAGGAGGAAAGGGAGGGCTGAGTTCTGAACACCAGGACATAGATAAGCAAGTTTGCCCATATTAGAAGGGGGTAAGCTGGCTTAGAGCAGGTACTTTACAAAACAGTTTGAATCCCCTCCAAAGCCCTTGTATTTTTGGGTACAAGCAGACAAAGCAATGCAAGTCTTCGAGTGCTCTTGGTGTTGACACACACTGCTGAGCTCTGTGTATGCCAAGATAAAGAGGCAGCCTCCAGTAGTCCATTATTCAGTGCTAGACAATTTGATTATGATGGAAACAAACTACTCTTTTGCAATATTGACATTGTGATCTATGGCAACGAGTTCTAAAAGGCCTGTCACATTCTGAACTACTGCTACAGCTGTAATTAATGTTTTTAACTTATTTCAAAACACCTGATGTGTCTTCTTTGGAAAAAGGTTCATGCCAAGTGCAATTCTGTAAGAGCAGTTTTCCTCTGCTCCTTACTTTGGTCTTGATGAGTACTTTCAACTCTGGCCTGAGCCTGGCTCTGGGAACAAATTGTAAGGAAATTCCTATTAAAACATTGTCTTGCAGTGATAAGAGCTGCTCTGCATCAGGACTAATTCTTGCCTTCAGCAGAATTAGGTGTGTGCCAGGCAAATTTGGTTATTTCTCTGAAAAATAGAATTCCAGGCAGTTACTTACTTAATATTCCAGTTTCTGAGGAATTCTGCAGAAAGCCTGGGAGCTTTCCCGACCTGTCTTGCCCGGGGTGGTGCCAGAAGTGTGGTCCCACCCAGTGCTCTGCTTTTCTCCCTTGCCTCTGAGCTGCAGGGTCTCAGCCCTGCTCCCTGCCTTCTGCCAGCCTGACCACCACTGGCAAACCCAGCAGAGAACTGTTCAGCTCAGTGTGCTCCAGAAATGGCAAAAAGAAGGAGTCAAGAACATATGGCTGGCAAGGATGGAGCAAGGGAGACCTCTCCCTTTTCCAGGGCAGCAGGAGGACAGAGTGGTCACCACCATCTGTGTCCTGTGCCTGCAGACAGAGCTAATAACTCCTCACGTCTGGGCAGCCCCACACCAACACACACAGGGCTCCCTGAGCGTGTGGTGGATCTGTGGAGGAGCAGAAGCACCAGCACAGATGACAGAAGACTCAAATCCAAAGCCTCCTGGATCTGTGGGCACTTCACTTGGTTTCAGGCATTTAAGGTTCAGGGCTATAGTTTGCCTGCTGCCCTTGTAAGCAGAGTGAACACACTGTCCTAACTCACTAGGCTGCTCTGAGGATGATGAAGAATTTAGGTGTAAAGAGCCACGTAAGTCTTGTGGGGAGAAATACTTGCTCTGGAGTTAGCTTGAATTTCAAACAAGTATTTTCTGTATCTGCAGGGCTTAGTCCTGCAGTCTTTGCCTGAAACATGCAGCAGACAGCCTGGAGCAGTCCCATGAGCTCAAGCACTGCATAGGTGTAAGCAATTACTACTAACAAATCTAGCAGGCAAGCAGAGAGGCATGCTTGAGCCAGACAGAGTTGTATCCCAAAGCAGGACCTGTTCACAGAGCAGGAATTATTTGCTGTCTGTCTGTCCAGTATCACCCTGTCACCCCAGTCCATGTCTTGAGATCATTTGTGGTATTTCTGCTATCACTGTTGGTACTGACAACAATATTCTTGCCTTTGTTGCCTGAATTCAAAAAAGCACCAGCTAGAGGAAAAGTTGTGGATGGGGGGATGGAGCTATGTTTTCTGACACTGCAATCAGTGATTTGGGGCCAGTTCAAAAGCATTGGGGAAATACTGCTTGGTCTTCTGCTGACACTTGAATTCTAATTAACCTCGGCAGTAGTTCTTAACAAAGAGTGAGTGTCACTGCAGCAGATGCTGGGCTGTCACATCCTACCCGGGTCTGGAGGGTTCAGGGGGCTGCTCCCAGCCCTGAAAGCCCCAACAGCTCGGCCCCAGCTGAGCTCCCGCCCGTTATTTTCAGGAGGATGGCCCAGCCGAGCCCTGTGTGGCGTTTGTTTTCCATGTGGATGGAACATACCGCAGCTCCAGTGTGAGTGAACACGGGAACGTCAACACAGCCTTTTCCCCAAGCTAAACATATTACGGCATCAGCAAATTACAGGGCACTGTAAATTAGACTCCCTCTTGAGCAGACTCTGCCTGCTGGGCCAAGGCCACATCCCTGGCTGGAGGAAGGCGGCGGCCGAGGGTTTCATTGCTCCTCATCTCCCCTGCTCCGTGCACAGGGCTGCCTGGGCATGGTCACATTTCTGCTCATGCTCCCAGAGCATCCCTCCCACGCAGACTTCCCAAAGGATGCTTTTGTCATGTTACAATGTGACAGTGACCGGTAAATCTCAACAAAAGCGACTACCCGTAGGTCTGGGTCAGTTGTGAGGCATTTTTACTCATTGGGGAAAAAAAGCACATAGGAAGGGACTGGCTTCCCCTTTCTGTCCCCAGTTTTTGAGCACCTGAAGCCAGGAAGGGTTCAGAGAAGACCCCAGAGCACCTGTGTTGAAATCCTGCAGTCAGGTAAACAAGCAGACCTGGCTCTCTGACAGATGTGTTTTGGCCAGTGTGTTTTTACCAGACCTTTTCTAGAGAATGCAGCGTGAGGAAATGTTACTGTGGATCTGGGAAAACAATAATTAAAAGCAATCGTTGAGCTCTTTTCCCTGGAAAAACAACAAAAGCAGCCCACACTCTCCCATCCCCCTTGCCGCAGCTGGCAGCCTCGCTCGCAGGAGTAACCCGGGCTCCCAACTCCGGCTGTGTGCCCAAAACTCTGCCAGCCCCGGGGCTGAGGCTCTGCCATGCTCACCTCAGGGCAGCCACCCCTCCGGGGGCTGCATTTAACACGAGAGGCCCGAAAAAAAAGCAGCGAAAGAGGAGCAGACACAGGTAAATGATTATTTACAGCTGCTGCGTGGGGAGTGTTACACAAGGGGAGGGTGGAGCGCGTTCCACCGCCCTTCCACGGCTTGTGGGCAGAAAAGCCGATCACCACCGTGATGTTTCTACTCCCCCAAGACGGAGTTAATACTGTTTACCTTGTAATAAGAATGCGATTTCTTGCTTTTTTTTTTCCCTTGGCTGAGCTTGTTTTCAGTCTCCCCGGCTGCTGTCCTGCTGGGGCAGCTGGCTCCGAGGGCAGCCGGGAGTGCTGGGCTGGGAACAGCAGCATCCCACACCTCCCACCTGCTGAACCTTGCTGTGTGGTTCCCCAACTAAAAGTCAAAACCCTTGGCTGCGGAGGGAGGTGAATCTGTTGGCAGGGGAGAACAATGGTACTAGCACTGAGCAGCTTTCACATAGCTGGGACTTTTCTCGGAGCCTGGGAAGTAAGAAAGCTCGGCACTAAGTAATTCATGTTGTTCTTCCCTCACTTTCTTATTTTTTTCCACTAAAACACATCTGCAAGATATAGGACATTGGCAAAGGCTGTCTTTGTACCCCTCAGTCCTGGGATCCTCTGCCCTAATGTGAAAATGCAGTTTTTTATGTCAGTCACAGCCTTAACCTTCCTGGACAAGAGCCAGTGATGTTGCTTTTGCGGGCATGGAATTTTATAATGTGGTAGGTGAAGTACAAAAACACCATGGTAAGAATGGGGACTTGTGCAATGTCCCAGAATGTGCCACCCAGCCTGGCTGTACCAGTCAGCAACAGCCTGGTATGGTCAGATGGACCTGCCTGGAGATGAAAACACTTCCAAATAGTCCTTCTTCTAGCAGGAGGGAGGACCTCTACAACCAGAGTGCAGCAGGACACAATGGAAGCAGAGCCAGGCAAAAACATGGGAAACTTCACATCAAAATTCATGTTTCTGACATGAAAAATGCTCCTGGGCCTGGCTGATGAACCAGACAGGAGTGGAGGGCAGCTTCTGTGCCTCAAGGCAAACCTGGCAGATGTGTTGTCCAGGTGGGTTGCCCAGGGCTTGGCCCCCAGCCCGGGCAGCACCCACCAGCTGATGGCTACTTGTGGCCCCTGCGGCAGCAAAGCAGGAGCACCCACAGGCTCCATAGCTCCAGGGGTTCCTGGTGTCCACAGCAGGTCCTTGTAGGAAATGGAGACCCCAGGAACACCAAGTCCCTGATGCAGTATGCTAGGAATCCAGGCAGGGCTTTTCTGGAAAAGCTGTAGGAGGTTGGGATGTTTTCCAATCAAGCACATGAGGCTTAACAAAGGAGTGTTTTTCCCTTTCTGCTCAGTGATGCAGATGCCCGAGTGCAGGACTTCAGGAGCTGCAGAAAGGGTCAAAAGCAACATGCTATAGAAGAACAAGCTCCTTGTGGCAGGCTGCGCTTCCAGAAGCAGGGAAAGAGCAACGAGGCAAATTGAAGAACCAGTGGGAGGGGAGGAATGAAGAGTCTAATGAAGGGGGACAGGGAGGACACCCTTGCAATGCTGTTTGTGTTGCAATCCAGAGGCCAGTTTGGAAAGCTCAGATCAGTTGCCCAGTTGGATGCAAAGCCCTGGATGAAACACGAGATGGTTGTGAGCCCGTGGCTCCTCCCTGTGAAACCAGCCGTCTCCTCTGCCAGCCGGTGGGTGCTAAGGTGGTGGGCAAACAACACTGGGTGAGTAATCCTGATGGGATACACACCAAGCTGCCAGGGCTTGGGCCACTTGCGAGGTCTGACAAGATTTGTTGAAGATGTCCCCATCCACTGCAGGTGCATGGACAAGGTGACATTTAAAGGTCCCTTCCAACCAGGCTCTTCTGTGGTTTGACTGCATCCCTGACACTGTGCAAAGAGCTGACCACAAAATAACTTCTCAGGCAGACTCAGCTGTAAGACCGTGGAAGATACTGCTACCTTTGGCAGCTTTTAGATGTCCTTTGTGAAAACACCAAGACAATTTTACACCACTGTCACTTCACTGGCTGTCCCAAAATTACTCCAAATGTCTCCATGCTCAGGACAAAGGCTTGAGCTCTTTCAGTCTGGTTACTCATCTAGACTTGTAAATCTGCTGCTTTTGAGCACCTTCAGAAGGTTACTGACATTTCTGGGGTCTTCTCTTAAGAAGAAGCCCTTCATTATTAACTTCTTTCCCTCAGTAATGCCATTATTTCTGCTTCTGCCTTATATTAAAAAGATTCTGAGCTTGTATAAGTGTTTCACAAACAGCTGTCAACAGCTGTCACCTGGTCTCATGGCTACTTCTGGGATTTTAATTGCCAGTTTTCAGTGCTCTAATACTCTTTAGCTATGTGTTCAGAGCAATACAGAAAACAAAGCCAAATTTATTACAAGAAGCTTATGTGCAAATCAGAAACTGAATCTGAAAAAGGCATTGGGCATGGATGATTTCTTAAAATTACTGAGTTGGAGAAGCCAAGAAATCCAACAGGCTGATGCTATTCCAAAAGCATCTTGAGGTCTTACTCCTTCAAAATATCTAAGCAATATAAATGAGCATGTAATTCCCACTGACAGTGAAGTTCCCTGCATAGTATACAGAGCTCGAGCACCATGTGAATAATAAATATGGTATGGAAGAAGACGCCAAGAAGCAGTCAAAGTTCCCATTGTCTGCAGAGACAAATGCCATCATTTCATTGCAAGATGGCTTTAGCAGCAGGAATGTCAGTCACGTGCAAAGACTGAAATCCAGTGAGAAACTCCCCCAACTTTCAACCCATGCAGCTCCTTTTCTGTGCAGCCTACAGCAGGGATGGCCAAAGGGCTGTAGAAAACATGGCCAAGTAGAATTGCATGATCATGGAAGTAAGGCAGGGAAATTAAAGTTTGGCTTTGAATTTTGTCCAGCTTAAAGTATAGCAAACAAACAAACAAGGTAGCCTCTGGCTCCTGCCTCTGTGCCAGTCCCACACACAGATCTGTATCTCCTGCAGTGGGCTATTTTTGCCAGCTGTTGAGAAGCCCTGACCATTTTATAGGTGGGATTGCTTTCCTCTCTTCTTCTGCCCAGGAAATTTCAAGAGTAGAACTTGCAAAAGTCCTTGGAGAGGGAGTGAGCATGAAAACATGGGAAAAAATTAATCTCAATGGAAATCCTTGACTAATTGACAGGTTGGAATAAGAATGACCATAGACCCCAAACTATGCCAGGCAACCAGCCTGCTCCAGGCACTGCAAGCTCACTCAGCCAGCCACATGCCTGGCTGTTTTGCTCTGCCAGCTTTACAAGGCCTAATTAGCTTTGTTCCTATTGTTTGTAATTACAAAAGCAAACAGCCTTTGGAGAGTGAGGGACTAGAGGAGGCAGCTCCTTGACTGAGCTTAAAAAAATGTTTTTAATACAGTTTGCCTCTCATCACAAGTACTTAAAAATATGAAAGGGATGAACTCAAAACCCTGATGAACAGAAAAAGGTTTCCAGGGCAGTTAGAAGCAGGGGGATAGAGCCTTGCTACCCTGGGGAGGTATCAGTGCAGGTTAGAAGACACCATGCCCAACAGGAACCGTTCTCTACCTGGCCTGCAAAAAAGGCTGTGCTGTCACAGTAGGAAAAGCACAGTACATCCCTAAAGAGCTTTGGAGTGAGATGGAAGGAGTCACATACAGAGCAGCAGGACTCTCACTGCTCTGAAGGCAGAGCAGCTCTCCTGGGAACACCTTGGCTCCACACCCCATCCCTTCCCCATTCCTGCAGCTCCCACTCCCCTGCAAGGAGCCATCTGCCTTCCCCCTGCCCCTTCCTGCTCCACCCAGGGCGCAGCCATGCCTTGCGAGGAGCAGAGCAGAGCAGACCTTCTGGGGACTGGGCTGCAATCGGAGCAGATTACTGGGTGAGCTTCTGCCAGAGGCCACAACTGCCTGACTCACTGCAGAAGATCTGTCCCCACCTATGTCTGCTGTAGATACACACAGCTAAACAAACTCCATCCTGGCAGGCAGGCTCCCAAAAGCCCAAGTCCCACTCTTCACTTCCATGCGCACCATTCCAAGTTCTGCTCAAAAACAAGAAATGAAGTAATAGTCTGATTTTCCTTAAAAAAGTCCATTTATTGAAATTGTTTAAACACTTTGTACAAGTTCCCAATACAAGCATCTGCTCCCTGGCTCAGGGTTAATGCAAATACAAAAGCACAGACTTCAGCAGCTCTTTAATGTGACCTGAGCTGCCACCTCCCAAGACAAGAGGTCTCCCAAGGCAGCTGCTGTGCACAGGCAATTCCCCATGGAGAAGGGGAAGCCACATGGCCCAGCTCCAAGTACAGGCCAACATCAACTCAAGCCTGAAGCAAATGCTCTGGTTGGTTTCTTTTAGTAACTTTATGCTGCAGGAGTCTGGTAAAACAGAGGTACAAGGCTTGTACAGACCACCAACGTGGTACATAGCTCAGCCAGAGGCTCTCCCTGCCTACAGAAGGAAATCAAGATCTGATGCCTCTGAACATATACACAATTATAAAGCCTGGTCAGAAGCATCAGTTTCCTTCTATACAAAAGGGTTGAGCTTTGGAGAAGTGGCACCATCCCTCCTGGAATTGCATTAACTCCCAGTGTCAGCCAACACCAAGTGACTGAGTGGGTGTTTCAGGGGAAGGGGTGGGAACCTTTGATGAACAGCATTATTATTTTTTTTTGGATATGACTCAATATGCAAGGATGGCTATATCTTTAAAATGTTTGTTCCTTCCTCTTTGGTGAGCTTGGATTACCAGCAAATGCCATAACCTTTGGGTCAGTTTTCTTGGAATTTGCCTTCATATCATCACTGAAAGTGTTTACAAAAAACAGACAGGATGGAATGGCAGCGTGTGAGGTATCCTTGGGGAAACATCAGGGAGTGGCAGTGCATTCAGTTTGGTTTAACACAGCTAGCTGCATCAGGCAAACAGAGATTGGGAAACTAAGCCCAATGGAGAAAGAGTTGAGGAAAGAGGAGAGCGTTAAAAGGTAACCTGTAACACACACGAGGGGACAAAGCTTCAAGCTCAGCTGCCAGGGTGGGAACAGGGAGAAACAATCACTGGCAGCACTCAGTGTCTGAGGAACAGCCACAGCCTCACCAGAGACACACAGTGAAAACAGAAGGCAATCCTTTTCCTGGAGGTCTTCCCTGGAACCAGGGAAACCTGCAGATGCTTTGGGAATCTGATAACTTCTGTGGTCTCTACCTTACACTGCATCTTCCATTGGCCAACAGCATGTGCACAGACAGTGTGGATAAGTCACAGCAATTTGTTTCTGGCCCTTTGTCTGTATGGGAAGGAGGGTGCTGAAGATGATGCCATCAAGACAGTACAAGAGCATTTTACATCTCTTCAAACATTCCTACGTGTAAAGTCTTTTCCCCAAAATTATGTTCCCCTTAAGCTATTTGTTTCATCATTTTGTATATAATATATGTTCTTTTATTTTCTACACACACCACACTGGGCTCTAACTTAATGGAATATGGGACTGAATTGTTACCATCTATTTTTTTTTTTTAAAAAAAAACCAACTAGAAAAAGCACCAACATCCGTCTATAAAAACAGTATCATTTTCCCTTTTACTCCCAAATACTAAACTTAACCCAAGCTTGGAGGTTTCATCTTTCCAGTGGCAATACCTATGAACCTAGGCTAGCCTTCCTCCATGGGCTGGGAGAGAAAGGAGAAATTATGTCCAGTAGCAAAGAGGATTACAAAAATATACACATTTTTGGGAGAAGAGGAAGGCAGAACCTAGAACCTGGACTTTGCTCAGGACAGTGGCATTGTAGTGTCCTCTCCAAAATGCTTTCACTACCAGTGCTGGTGGCTCCTCTTCTTTGTTTCATTATACATAATCCTTCCCTGTGGAGGAGGCATTTTTTGGGTAGCCTCGGGTGGGTGGATATGAAGTTTCTCTCCGTGGACAGGAGCAGCAGAGGAAGGATCCCCCCAGTATGGCCAGAGATGCAGCTGCCCAGCCAATGAAGAGAGCTGACCCAAACTCAAATCTGGAGAAGAAAGGAGGGAGAAAGTGAAAATCACTGTAATCCAGGGGTATTACTTGTAGTAATACATTCACACAAAGCAGAAGGAAGCAGAAACTGGGATGGATGTGGCTTCCTACAAGGCAGCAGCTTAGGGCAGTCAGGCTTTGTTGACCCTCAAAGCTCAGAGCTGGGTTTGTCCAGTATTTTGGGTCACCCCACACAGCTGCAGGCCAAGCTCTGTGCAAACCAAGCCTTTAGCATGTAGTGGGGTAAAAATCACTGAAGTCCCACTAGTGAGGTCTCTGGCAGTGATGCTGCCTTAAAGCCAAGACCTAAGAGACACATGGATAATGAGATCTGGTCCCAGCTCTTTCTGCACAGTTTGAAGCCAACCCAGCTAGTTCAGAAAATTCCCTTCTTTGTTTTGAGCTACTGCTCCTCAAAACTAAGCCCTGGGGGTATTTGCCATGCTAAACTCTAGTGTGTTACCCCAAATGGGTCAGTACCTGGTGTTGACAGGGGTGAAAGGGTCATAAAAGGCCCGAGCCACTCTGTTGCCGTACCAAGACGTGGCCACCAGCGCTGCCAGACCTGCACATGAAGAGAACACAATGTCATGGCTTAAGAAAAAACAATCAGCAAAATCACTGCAGCACAATCAGCATCTGGAGTAAAGCTGAGCTGCTGCTGCCCTGGGAAGTTCTGAGCTGTCTCAGTTAGTGCTGGCTGGGAGAGAAGTTAAGAGATTTGAGGTTTCCCACTGTTACACTGCAGCAAAGGCAGGACTGCTCTGCTGACAGCCTTTTTTCACTGAAGCAGGGTCAAACTTGGCTCTGCCAACAGCTATGGAAAGCATGAAGCCCATATAGAGAGTGCAATGCCAGTGCCAAGATGCCTCAGGTAGCCTGAACTACCGTGCCAAAGTCCTCTAAGGAGTTCCCAGACCAAAATGCTCTTGGAGCAACACACGAAGCCCTCCCACAGCCCTCACAGGATATATGCCACCTAGGAAACAGCACACTGAACACTCAACACATCTGTAGTTACCAACCTGAAATGATGAAGATGACCCCACCGAAGACAGCCATCCTCATCTTCTTCACCTGGTCATCTTCCATGCACTTCATGCATTTCATGCCTGTCACAGCAACAAACACTCCGACGAGCCCCAGGAGTATTGAAGCCACCATCAGAGCCCTTGTGGCCTGCAGACTGCCTGGAAGACATTAGGATTTCAGTTACTCACAGAGAAAACTGAAGATACAAATCGAAATTCAAATTACTGGGCTCAGCAATCATGTATCTAAATACTCCTGCTCCCTGGTACACAGGATACATCCAAGCAAGACATTCCTTTTCAGCTTTAGTTTCAAGACTGTCATGCATCAGGATCAGAGAACTCAGCCTCTTCTAAAATGCATGGCAAACAAGAGCATGCAGCGGTTCTTGCAGGAAATGACCTGGGAATTGCCCTCAGACATCTTTTGTTCCTTGATCATTTGAATCCCAATTGGAAGGACATATCTGTTTATCAAAAGAAGTATTCAGATTTAGGCTCTACCTTGACAAAGTACTTAAGCAAACGTTTTAATATGAATAGTGACATACATATGAATAGTCCCACAGCAGACAGCAAGGCCCCTTTACTGCTCAACACTTCCAAAACCTGTCTTTTATACAAATAACTCAGTGCTGATTTAATTTTTTCTTGGTGCTAAATTCTCAGTTTGAGTTCCAGTGGGTACAAAATTACAATTGCAGAAGAAATAGGATTTTCCCAGCCAATTGAAAAAATGTTTTCTACTTAAAATATTTAGCTTAATTGACTCAAAGACACTCAAATGCTTTAAGAGCCTCTCGTGCTTTTGAAGAGTTGGGAGCATGGGGTGATGCCTCCCATAGGCAAGCGTGGAATTTGCCTGAGTTCTCAGCAGACACACTTGATGCATGTTATCCAGGATTTGTTCTTTATAAGGACTCATCTGAAGGCATAGACACACTAACTCTCTGAATGTGAGCTACTGAACTCAGATTTTCTTGATACCAATGACAAAAGAAATAAAATAGTTAAATAAATTAAGTCATTAATAAAACAACCCTCAGGTGACAAAACACCTGACTAGCAGTGCAACAAGAGCCTGAGCTTTATTGTCTGGCAAATCAGGTTTGTTTGAACAGCATGGATTTTAATATACAGCCCTGTAAAGCCTCGAGAACAAACGGGGCTGGTTAATAAAAGGAATAAGCTCCAAGCAGCATGCTGTAACCAAGGCACAAGTGTCCCCTGACACAGAACCTCAGGTCTGGAGCTCACCCCTCAACACACCCCAACTGCATCCCGGCAGAGCTCTGCAAAGCATTTCAGGCTTGAACAACTGCAAGATTTAAGCCTTCAACAAAGCACCTGCACACTCAGTCAGGGCTGGCATGGTGAACTCATCTGAGTCCCTGTCACCACAATGGGCTCTGTGGCCCAGTCTGAAACTCAGAGGTCAGACCTGGCACTGGCCAGAAGGAGAGCAAAGCCACACAGCTTTGCATCCCTGCAGCTCCTGTACTACACTTTGTCCCACAGAACTGCTTGTGCAGGAAAACTCCTGTGGCCCACACCACCACCAGGCTCTAATTCTGCTCTAAAACAGATCTGGATCTGCCCCTTCACGCACAACCTTATTGTTCTGCTAACAGATTATGAATCCAGATACAAACAACACAATAAAGAGACAATAATAAGAGCAACAGAAAGGAACACACTTTCATAAGATGAGTGTTTGCTTTCCTGAGAAAAAAATCCTCAATCAGCTTGGCTAATATCATCTCTCACTTCCTTCAAAGGGGAAGGTGACACACCTCCGCACCACCCATGCGTTAATCAAAACTCATCTGCTGCACCGAGTACAGAAACCCATTAACAAAGCCATTTGTCACTTTAGCATAAATCACCACTGCAGTATCCAAAGTCGTTTTTAATTGATTTATCTCCAATGTCAGAGATTACACTCCAAAAGTAATTTCTACCTCACAAACGTAATGCCAATGTTCAGAAAGGCTTCAGCTGACAGGTTGCCACCCAGGAAACCAATTCAGCTGCCATACATTTAAGGCTAAATTGTGCCCTACAGCAGCAGCTCTGGAGAGGCCCATGGCTGAATACCAGTTGTACTAGGCATGAGAAACCATAGTTTCTGCAGAGGTACCAAACCTGTTTTATCAAGACTACAGTAAGTTTGGCTCAGTCTTGCTGCAGAAGAAATTACTTTATGGGAGAGGGTTTTGAAAGAGTTCTTTCATGAAGCTTAAAATAGGCAATGCTATCTCTAAATACTAGAAAACCAGTTAAAAGGGTGGGAAGAAACATTTCACCTTCACACAGTGCCAAGGGACAAACACAGGAAAATGCTGGAAAAAGTTTCTATGACCTCTAAAAACCCAACTATGAAACCTGCTAAAATCTCAAGATGTATGAGCATTAACTGGATGCATGCCACGACAGCTTTGCAGAAGCAGCTGAACAAAATACAGCATTCTGAGCATTCCCCAGGGCTGCCCACTCTCAGCAGACGCTGGTGGAACAACTCCTGGTGCCCTCACCCCCTCCTCATGCATGGCTCCGTGGCAAAAGGGACAGAAACATGCAGGAAACTTGCAGTGGGACAGAAGAACAGGTCGGAGCCTTTGCAGAACGTTCTGTTCCTTTGTCCCAAGAAGCTGTAATGCGACATGACTGTGTTGGCCAACCATCCTCCACCCGCCCTGAGCGCCCAGCACAGCCTGGGAGGCAGCGCTTTTGTCCTCCTACCACTTTTGCAATGTGTGCAGTGCACTGGCTGCAGTTAATCATCATACAGGCTACCAGCTATTAACTACACATTAACAGACGCGCTGTCAATGGAAGCCGCACATCCAGGGGCTGGGAAAGCTACTTTAATAATAGTTCTGTTGTTCACACGGGCCTTTCCAGATGCTTTAAAAATCCAGAATTATACAAGTACAATATTGTCTCAACCTGCTAAACAGGACGGGTTACCGGCAGCAAGTAGAAGTAATCCACAGCAATTTAACTTTACAACTTCTACCGTATTAGAGGGAAAACAGGATTTCCCTCACACTCCTTGCTGCTGCAACAGTCTCACCAACAGGAACAGGAAAGCCCAGACAGTCTTGGGAGCCCTTGGGGAAAAAGCAGTCCTACACAAGGTGAGACAAACTGGTCTGGCACCAAACAACAGCTGTCAGATGGCAACAGTATTTTGTCAATATAAACCAGTATTGACTCTGAAGCCAAGCCTTTTGATTACTGGTTAGCGAAGAGAGACACGGCCTGAAAAGCCTATAGCAAGAAAGCAGCAAGAACTGAAGAACAGAGGCTTAAAACTACTGATGACAGTTAATAACAAATGTACATTCTGCAAGGCATAAAGTTCCACTAAAGTCCACAAACATGCTGCTGCAGCTCACACCTGCTTCACAGAATAAACCCCACTTGTTTAGAAAACATACTAACAAACCATTCAGAATTATTGTTAGTGGTTTTGGACACAAACAACCTTATTCAGTTTATCTGAAGCCTAAGTAATACTTTTTTCCTTCCCACAACTATCAACTGAGACAGAAGTAATTGCTGGTAACTGCTTAGTTATATAAAAAGAATACTTCAGTATTTCACCTGCAAATGTTTGAGGGTTTTTTTCTATCATCCCATTCCCTTATTCAATGTGTTAATGTCATTTATATTACAGAAAAGCTGTTGGGAAAGTGCCATGGGATTTTTGTAATGCCTGTTTGTAAAGCAAAATTGCTGTAATAGCTCTGCGTGCAGATTATCCTCTGATAGGGATGCTCATCAACTGCCTTAATTTAAAATAAGGACTTTTCCTTCCCTTCCCATGGGCCTCCATCCAACTAACTGATGACAGTATACAGGTGAGACAGATGCTGTGCAGCTCCCTCTACTCCTTACGAGGGAAGTTCCCCAAGAGTCACAAGCACCCCTGCAGTACAGGAAGCATGTTTCACTGTGCACCTCCAAGGGAAGTCAGCAGCCTTCAAGGCCTTCCCACCGGGGTTCCACGAAAGCTGGATCCCCTGGAAGGAGCAGGATCTGAGATCCTGCTGGCCTGCCCTGCCTGCATGTGAAAGTTACTATTGTGCGGTAGTCAGGGGAATGAAGATCTGAGCAAGCAGTTAACAGCTTCAGAGGTGGCCAGCAAACATCTCTCACACTTTGCAGTCGTTCTCACTGCACCCAAAAGCTGCTAATGGCTTGGAGGCTTTCGACCCCCTTACCAGACCCTGCAAAGGCCCACCCTGCATACCCATCAGCACCAGATTCCAGTCAGGACGCTTTCAAAGTGCCTCCCTACATATCTAAAAGACTGTACGGAGGTATTGAGAGGCAGGACAGGGACTCTGGCTCCTGTTTCTTGACAAAATGGGAAGGTTGGGAACTCCGCACTGCATGCCCAGTGCAAAAGAGGTAAGTTCAGTAGGTAACAGTGGCCTTGTACTCTGCCTGTCTGAAGCAAGTACGGTTCAATGCCCTCCTACACTCACTGACAAAGACTGGTGGCAAGACAAGCATGGTACCACCATTTCCAGATTCCTGGTCAGGGGAGACCTGGGCAGCCTGCTTTCCCACCAAGCCTGGAAATTCCCCTACCAAGAGATTTAGTAACACATAGTAACACCAGCTACTAAAGCTGCTTAGAAGCTGCTTGTAGAGCAATAAAGGCAGTGTGTTGCAACAGACTCCCATCCCCTCTTGCAGACACACCAGGGCGCTGCACAGAACAGCCTCGGTGGCATTCCGAGTAACCCTCTACCTTCTCAGAGCCAGCACAAGGGAGACAGTTTTATCACTCAATCATGATTTTTCATCAGGAAGGAACACGGATTGAGAAACGCGGTAGCGAATTAACCCTTAACCCACATGAAAGCACAGATACCACCAGCAGGTTCTACCTGCTTAATCAAGATCTAAAGACGGAGAATTGGACACATGTCCCTCATGCTTTGTCCCTCCCTGGGCCACCCTCCCAACTCCCCTGCCACCAGAAGTGAGCAGCAGTAACCTGAGCATGAACTGCTCCTTCCCCCCACCCATTCTCTTCCCCAGCTCCTGGAACAGGCTCAGCCAGGGTGGTAAAGGTGTAGGAGGGAAGATTTCACATTTCAGCGATGTTGCTTGACCCAGAGGGCATTCAAAACCTTGTTTATTTTCTGGGCTAGGGCACAAAGGCTCATTGTGGATGTACCAGATTCGGTGATGAAGTGATAGATGAGTCTCAGCTTGTCTCAAGCACAGAACCTCTCCCACCAAAATCAAACAGGTCGATGAGTATCTTCAGCTATTAAGAGCCTAGACAGGATCCAGAACAACATCTGCTCTGAACAGGAGAATGTGGTTAGGTGGGGCTGAAAACTTTCAGAGAAAGTACCAGGAGCCCTACTCCCTCCTGTCTGAGACCATCCCCCTGAGACCCCGAGGAGCACAAAGCTGAGCTAAGCTCCATGGACCATGCTGGAGTGCCACAAGAACAATGCTGAGGCTGTGCAACAAAGCCTTATTGCAGGGGTGGCATTTGTTGCCTCTGTGCCTGCGTGTGGCCACGCACTGCTTTTCACGTAAGCCAGCAAAACGCAGCCTTTCTGTTGCCTGAATAGGAGCAGTGACATAAGCCCTCAGCTGAACACAGCTGCAGGAGAAGTGCCAGCACGGGTGCACTCCAGCAGTGTGCCCACACGGGAAGCTGGAGGCCCCTCGGTTGGCTAATGGTGCTCATCAGCTTGTGCCAACCCCATCTCTGCCTTGCAGCCAAACACTGACACATCCACAGCAATGGCAACAGCCACCAGATACTCCGCAGCTTGCTGGCAAAGCCTTCCAGCATTCCCACAAACACGAGTTACTGCAGGTGCAAGAAGGTTCCGTCCTTTCTACAGGGACAACGTAATTACAGATCTGAGCCTCTCCCATCAGCGCATGAGGCTCTGACATGTGGCTCAGAGCACCTGGGGCATGTGAAGCCCTGGCAGGAAAGCGTGGCCAGGCAGAAGTTCTGCCCACACAGCTGTGCCACCTTCACCAGGACACAGATGACTGCAGTAAGGAAGCTCTCCACTGCACCTGTCCCGGGGTGTGGCTCTTGAATTGGCTACAAACGGTTTGGGGTTTTTGTTTTGTTTGGGTTTTTTTGTTTTGTTTTTTTTTTGTACCTCCACCCAAACCAGCACTGCTGGTCCCTGCGCAAGCCTATGTGGCTGTAAGACCTTGAAGGGACACCAGGAGAGAAAACGACAGATAAGGTGTATGTCCCCAGGCATGATCTGCTTTCAAGCGAGAAAGGCACAGCCTAACCAAGCTGAAGGACTGCAAAAATGAGGAGCCCTTTTGCCAGCCCTCACCGATCTTCCCTGTGAGAGTAACATCCCTGTGATACCTGAGAATTCTCAGGGATACTGTCCTGCAGAGCTCGGCGAGAACAGAAAAGGCCCCTACGAGCTCAGACTCGGTCCCTGTCACCTCCTTCCCCCGCAGCCCTGGAAGGGAAGAGCCCGTATTGTTCGCTGGACAAAGGTGAGGGGAGCAGCCGGTTTCGGCTCTCAGCCATGAATGGGCCAGGTCTGGAGGGCCTGGGGCAGGTTTTGGGGAGTCTGTCCAAGGCGGGCTCCGCAGGCGGGTCTCATTTACAGCACAAAGGGCTGCACACAGCCCCCGAGGCAAGGTTACCTTTCGCAAGCCATCCAGGGGGTGGATGGAGATTCCTCAGCCACTGCTGGCATCCTGGCCCCCCACCCCCAGTGAGAGATAAGAGGCTTGAAGCTGCTCTTACACATAATTACCCCTCCGAGCACTCCGGACTGCTCAGCCCTGCCCCGATGAGCACAGCCCCGCACACTGCCGGTGCCAAGCGGGACAACTCCCGACGGGAGCAGCCCGCACCTCCGCCAGGCCCCGCGGGGCTTGGGGCAAGGCAGCAGCAAGGACTGACGCGGGCTGGCCGCGAAGGTGGGACACACGGCAAGGGCTGCTGGCCGTCGGGCTCGGGGACACTCCCCGCGGAGCTCGGCTTACGTGAAACTGCCTGCTCATTCCTTTGGGAAAGAGAAGGTGACCAAGGTGGCAATTATTATTTTATTAATTAGGGAGGGATGAGGGTGTTCCAGGACTCGGGATGAGACGAGGGGTATTGAGAAAGGAGATCATTTTTTTAAACCCCTTTGGGTGTCAGCATAAGTTATCTGCCCCAGCGGTCTAGAAACAGCCCTCTCTGAGGCTCCAGCTCAGCTTGAGCACCCCAGTGACATCCCAGCCGGGCAGGCTGACACCCCAGTGACACCCCAGCCAGGCAGGCTGATACCCCAGTGACACCCCAGCCGGGCAGGCTGCAGCTCCTGCCTGCATGAGATAGCTTTGCCGTCCCAGGACAAGATAAGAGATCCAAATATTATCTCGGCATACTGGCCTGCCTAAAAACTACAGGCAGTGCTTCCTGGGCAGAAGGCCAGCTCACCTGCCAGCCCTCTGCTTAAAAACCCCACGGGAGCAGCAGCGACTTTCCCAGAGAACAAAAGACCAAAACGGTCGAAGGCAAACAGGAGCCGTGCTCAAAAGCCCACTCGGGCCACGCTGCTGAGCTCTGCTCCCGCTCAGCCGTGCCCGGCGAGGGCAGCCCAGTCCCCGCCGGGACCTCCACAGCCAAGAGCTCTTGTTCGCAAACACGGCGCCTTCCGGAACGCGCGTAGAGAATCTGACCCTTCCTCTCCCCGGGACGCTTCTTTGGGGGGACGGGCAGAGGGATGCGGGGCAGCTCCCGCTCCTGCCCGGGCACTGCCGAGGGTGCCCCAAAGGACAGTCACCGGGAGTGACCCTCAGCGCCGGCGGGCAGAGCCACCGGGGAACCCCAAGAGACACGCATCCGACCCCCGACAGGATGAGGAATCATGAAAGAGATGGGGGACCCCGAGCCCTGCACCTTCAACCTCGAAGGGATAGGCTGAGTAAATCCAACGGGACGGAGACCGTGACACCCCACAGGAGTGGCACCATCGTGACAGGCACCCGGCGGGGCGAGGGGACGACACGGATAACGACGACGGAGACAGGACACTGGACGTGCAACAGGACTGGCAAACCCAGTCAAAATACTTCAGCCTGAGCTCCGACGCGACCGACACCGAGGCGGGGCAATGACCCTGCGGGACCGGTACCCTCGGCCCCGACCCAAGCAAGAGGCGCTGGGGCGGAGGGGACGGTCCCGACGAGACGGACACCCCGACACCCCCACCACCTCCCAGCCCCAACTTACTCTCCAGCTTGAGCAGCGAGTCGTACACCTTGCACTGGATCTGCCCCGTGCTCTGCATGGCGCACGACATCCACAGCCCCTCGTAGAGCGCCTGGGCCGTGACGATGTTGTCCCCCGCGTAGGATGCCATCTTCCACTGGGGCATGGCGGTGCTGATGATGATGCCG